>VDFB02023254.1:39075-69907 GCA_007258455.2 Sequoia sempervirens
ACAACCCTTATTTTTTGAATTTCAAGAAGGGCCACCCTTGTGAATTGCAATAAAGATTGATGAGTTAAAGTATCGAATTCCAAGGGAAATCCTTTCAATATTTAATGAAGCTTGAACAATCATATTCATTATGACAGTCCTAGTTTTGAAGATATATTATGATAGTCATAGTGATTTACAAGAATGTACATAGCGAGGGGTAGTCATACCATTAATGGGTGACAATCATTTATGACTATGCTAAATACCCTTACTATGAGATTCCTATGATTCTTCATGGTATTTTCCTTTGTAAAACCAAAAAAACACTTGTGACAAAAGAGTAGGTATGCACATGTTGTTAGGACATATCTAAGTGATTGTGGTGTAGTAAATGAGGATTATTTTAAGCTTGCAAAGACTTTAGATAAAAATCATGACATTGCTAGGAATATCATAGGACAAAGATCTTGTTGACAATCCTCATGACTGTGTTGAAGGATTTTTTACATGGTTCACAATCTAGTAGCTTTTTAATCACCTAAAGGTACATAATAGAATAATTTTAACACACTAGGATGACTTCAATACATAGACATGAGGAACTCAAGAATAAACCAAGTGAACCAGGTCATGGACCCCTAAAAGGGATTTACGAAACATAGAATCACACAGGTCAATCCTCACACCCTCACACAAATTCAACCCACGAATATTTCACAAAATGAAATTTATAGAACAACACTAAAGGATCCCTCTTAGGTAGGAATAGTTGCATGCTCATATATATGGATAAGATTTTTGCACAATTTACACCAAATCCCACCGACCTTACAAATTCAACCCCAAGGATAGTACAAAAAATAAACAATTAACATAAAAAAAAAATTACCTCTAAGGATGAATAAGAAACCATAGAAGGGATGAATAAACACTAACCTCCCTTCCTTCTTCCCCACCCAACCAACTTGAAAAAACCTCCCCTCTCCTTAACAAATTATAGAATTATGCATAAAATTGCATTTCTCTTCTCTCATTGTGAATGTGAAGTTTTCCACCCTCTTAGTTCCTCCTCCACCAAACCCCCTCCCCAAAAATAAAAAAAATGTCACTTTAAAATAATAATAAAAGAACATTTAAATTTCTCAAATCTAACATGATTTGTGCCCTCAATAAGAAAGCTAGCCCCTAGTCCTATGATGTGGAACTTCAAGGGACACCATTATAAATCCATATTAGACCTTGCAAATCAATTTGTTTACTCAATGTCAACACAAGAAGACATGGTACCCCACCAAGTGGAGTACGGAGACATGGTTCTCTCATTTTTCCCATTGGTTTTTGCTTACATTTGCATACTTATTAAAATTGTAATTTCATAGTAATTTGAAAGAAAATACTCATGAGTACATAAGTCACATAATAATTAAATTTGTATACCTCAAATATGGTTTGGCATGAAGTTGTGCACGATTTTGTCTTGACTTTGAAAATTATAGTGCTCGAGTGCTTTGATCTTGTCATTTACACTTTAATTTTCATGTAATATTCGTTAATATCTATCTCATACAAAATCATAAACATCCAAATGCATGGAAAGAGAGTTCAACACTTATTTGCAAAAAAAATTAAAGACTTATGTTATCACTAGCATGAATTAGCCACATAATATAAGGTAATATGTCTTTAAATTCATTTACTACACATTTATGATATATGTAGCTTATAATCACATTAATGAAATATTGAACAACACATTCCTTTGAGCGACTACCTCAACATTAAAGCACATACATGAACATGAATTAGATTGTATTTAACATAAATCATAGATTACAAGATTCATATTAGATTAAGAATGAATAATACATTAGTTCAACTTGATTAACTAGCAATACTATAACCCACCAAAAGAAACATGAGAATTTATCATTGTCACACAAAAGGTAGGTGTTACAATTTTTAATATGTTATTCATTTCCACCACTCATTTCTATAGCTTATTCAACACCATTAAAATTAATAGTTAATTATTGATTATTAATCTTAAAAGTAAAAAAATTAAACATTTTTTGAGATTTGATTTCAATTATTTAGAGAATGAAAATCCACAATACCCTATGAATGTTTTTTTTTTGCATTCGTATACCTTCTTTTATACAACATAAATTAAGGGTTACACTTAAAAAAATAAAATTAAAAATTGTGAATTTGTTAAACAACTAACTATACCTCATCATCCATGATGTAAACTCGACTAATGTAATGTAATTATGTGCTTATATTTATATTGGCTCTAAAATTAACTGCATTAATATTTTTTAATATATATTTCAAAAACATTGATTTTATTAAAAATATTAATGCGGAATTTTCTGCCACGGTGAATTTCCTATAGGTGCCTGGTGGTGAATTTGTGAATTTGCCGTATGCTATTTATACCATACCTTCACAACTCATTTTGTGTATAGAAGTTCTATAACTCTTGCTTCATTTCATATATAAATTATATAATTTATTTTCATGTGAAAATGTTCACATTTCAAAACTATTTTTTATATTATAATTTCACACAAATCCATTGATATTACTATATTTAAATTATCTTTCACAACATTAAAATATATTAATTATTAAAGAAGTCAAAAACCCATCATTTTCCACGACTTTCTTCCGTTTGTGTTGTGGAATACAATTTTTGAATACTTTGCCCACTCTTGCGTCCCACCGATTTTCCACAATTTTCAAAATATGAATGAAGTGAAATTTGAAATTCTCAGTCTTGTTTGGCGTGATTGGCCAGGGATAACAGTTTTCTTTCCATTTTGAACACTCACTCATTCCGCGTGCTTGACCACACATTGAATGAAATCCAAACACTCAGTTTTCTTTCTCGGGATTGACCAGCGTAGACTTTGTTATTGCAATGGCCGGCAACAACAAATAAGCATAGACTTTGTTAATATATGAATGAAGACTGAAGTGAAATGCGACAATACTCAATCTCAGCTTTCTTTGGCGTGATAACACTTACTTATTCCCCGTGCTTGACCAGTATAGACTTCGTTATTGTAATTATTAAAGAAGTAAAAATCCATCATTTTCCACGACTTTCTTTCGTCCCACCGATTTTCCACAATTTTCAATATATGAATTTAGTGAAATTTGACTGCTCTCCAGTCTTCTTTGGCGTGATTGGCCAGGGATAACAGTGTTCTTTCCACCTTGAACCTCAGTCATTCCGCGTGCTTGACCACCACAGACTGTTATTGCAATGGCCGGCAATAAGCGTGGAATTACAGATAACTTTTGATTACAATACCTTGAATGAAGTCAAACACTCACTTTTCTTTCTGCGTGGATGACCAGCGTAGTAGACTTTGTTATTACAATGGCCGGCAACAACAAATAAGTGAGCAATGAGCAATGAGCATTTTCAAATTTTATTTTATTTTTACAAATAATTATTCTTAGCTTTGATTTTTTTCAACATAATACAACATTTAAGGATTAAGCACACCGGCTTTGATTCCTTAAAACACTTTTTCTACAAGCGATTCACCGGCTTTGATTCCTTAAAGCATTTTTTTACAGGTGATTCATTGGCTTTGATTCCTTAAAGCATTTTTTTTTATAGGCGATTCACCGACTTTGATTTTTTTCAACATAATACAATAGCTGTGTTTTATTGGTGAGCATGTTGAAATTTTAGATAATGAGTTGAATAAGGATTAAACTATTTTTAATTTTATATAATTATTTTGGATAGGTTTGAAATTGATAATTAAATATGATTTTAGATAGATCAATTTGGGGATTGAACTATAAAAAATACTTAATTAATTTATATGATACATAATATTTAAAAAAATCTAATTACTTGTGTTATTAAAAATAGAAATTTATAAAAAAAAAATCATATTTAATATGTATGATTAATAAAATCAATAATATTTTAATATAAAAGATTTTATATAAAAAAATATAAATTAAATATTTTTTGACAGTTAAATTTTTTCACAAAACATAAAGTGACAGGCATTTAAATGAACAAACCGTCACAAAATTTTCATATGACAGGTAGGGGTGGCCGTCAAATTCCAGGCCTGTAGTGACGTATCTTTTATTCCTCGCAAAAACATACAAATAATTATGTTGAAAATATTTTAAAATTACAAATCTAGTTGAAAATTTTATTGTTTGGACTCAAAATAAATGAGGATTATTAAGATTTTGGTAACATAAATTCATTGGAAGTTTATTTTCATAAATATTTTATGGAAAACCAATGAAGGATGTATCTTTTCATGTAAAATTTATTGAGCTATGCAATGGATTCATATCAAAGATGTGAAAATTTCTCAATTATATTTGTTTCTTAGAATCTAGTATGTGTGTGTCTATATACAACTAATCATAAAAAAACAAATTTTGAATGTACTTTACTCTTTTTCTATCAAAACAAAATTATACAAGTGATATAAAATGATATTATTGGAGATTCACTACAATCTACAAGATATATTTATACCACATAGTTCTCATGATGTCAAAATATTAAGTCATTGAATCTTCTCTACTTTAAAGTGACCTCTTAAATTGAATTTTGTTTTGAACTTGAAAACACTCATGTAACTCCTCTCATTTTTCATACACCCAAATAATATAAAATATAAAGAAAAAATAAATTATACTTGCAACCCTCTTTGTGTAAAATTTAAATAACAAGATAATAATGAAAATGTGAGAGAAAATGTTTATTATATATGCAACCCTCTCCATATACAATATAAATAGCAAGCTAAAGAAAGAACACTGGGTTATTCCAATGGCTAGAAAGAAGATACAAGTTTGGAATAGAGTTTAAGATGAAGATTGAATGTAACGTCACATACAAAATAAATAGTCCCTCGATAATTATTTGTAAAAAGAAACAAGCATGGAATGGAGTCAACATTAAAAGAGGCAACTCTGCATTTTTGAATGTCTCTACTGTATCCCCTCCTTTAACTAAGTAATATATTTACCTAAAAAGACACCCTCAAATAACCATCCAATATGGGCTAATCTAGATGCACTCTACAATGTTGTCAAATAAATATTGTCTCCTTCAATTTTCATTATTTCTCTCTACGCCACCAATTTCTACTTAAATTTCTTATTCTCCTCCTTTTCATTCTAATGAAGAATCTCTTTTTTTATTTTAAGCATTTTATTTTTAGAGACTACAACAATTCCTTATTTAATTGGTTTATCCATCACTCTTTTTTGCAATTCGACGAGCATAGCTTTCTCTTTTCATTATCAATGTGTGGTTTGCTTGAATCTCATAGGTATGTCTTTGGTGGGACACATCTCTAATTTCTTTTCAAATATCTCTTTTCTTAAAGTACGTGATCTGAATAATAATAGATTATAGGGATACATTCCTTGTTAATTAAGGATAATTTTTGACCCTATGATACTTAGATTATCTATAAATAAATTGGAAGGCTCCATTCCATTGACTTTAATAAATTATCCCTTTTTCACAAGTTCTCATACTTTCTAGGTTAATCATTAGAGTAGAATAATTCATCCTTATCATTGCCTTCTTTCGCATTTAGAGGGGCTTGGTTTAGGAGGAGGTACAATCCCAACTTACATAGGTAATATGACATCTTTAACTATATTGGATTCAAGTTGAAACATACTCCATTTTGGTATTCCTATGGAATTGATATGCTTACTCAATTTAGGATTATTTCTCTTTGGAATAACATCTTGAGTTGCCACATTCCTTGGTAATTTGAAAACTATTTGATTTGTAAGAACTATATTTGTACCAATGCTAACTCTCATAAGAAATCCCAACCTACCTCTCTAATTGCACTCAAATTTGAATATTTTCTTTAGGGAGAAACCAATTTAGTAGCATGATGACCTTAGATTTTGGAAAATTGCTTTACTTTCAAATTCCTGTATTATCAATAATTAATCTAATGAGTGAAAAAATGGTGTGTCTTTTATAATAGCTTTGACCAATTTCTCTTATTTTCTAGTTCTAGAGTTTACTTGTAACTATCTCACTAGCTACTTACCATCTTCAATTAGCTAGGTATCAAGCTAACTATTTTTGTTGTCACTATGATCTTACAAAATATAGGGAAACACACTAAGTAGCATTAGAAGCCTCACAAAATTAGCACTCTTAAACTTACCCATAAATCATTTTAGTGGGACCATTCCATCCACATTTGGTCAACTTCAAAATCTTAAAATATTCTATCTAGACAAAAACAACTTGTACGAAGGAATTTAGAAAGTTTGGGTCATGAAAAAATTTGGGCTATAATAATTGAGTGAAATCATTGTTTCCACACAAATTCTAGACACTCTTAGAAATCTTCCATAACTAAGAGATCTTATTCTTCATGTCACAACCACTTTGAGAGAGATATTTTCTCAATTTAGGGAGATGTATCACTTTGGAGAAGGTGGACTTAGCTCACAACAAAGTAGAAGGGATAATACCTCCTGAATAGGTAGGTCTTACAAATATCCAATCTTATTTCAATGTTTCTAGCAATTTACTACAAGGTTCTATTTTATTAATGAGTAAATTTTTAATGGTCCAAGCTATTGAATCTTTCATGAATTTAATTTGATCACCCAATACTAACATCACTCACAAATATAAAAGATATTAGGACATTGATATCTGAATAAAATAATTTATCAACTACAATCCCGATGGCTTTCAAAGAAATGAAATGCTTTAGCATATCAATCTCTCTTAAAACAACTTAATATGAGAGGTTACAAAGGGAGTAGCAACTATTGATGAGTCAGTATGTCAAGAAATATTGGCCCTTAGGGAAAGTGGATTGATTTTTACCCATGCATAGTTAATTCCAAGCATGAATAATTATTAGTCTCTAAAAAGGTGATTGTAGAAATTATGATTGGTATTACAATATTCATTATGTCTTTTGCAATATTTTTAATTTTCTATTGAAGGAGGAATAATAGTTAGAATACTATTGAACTCAACATTGGGCCTAAGATAATTTCATATGAAGAACTTGTAGATGCAAATAATCGGTTTATAAAGACTAATCAACTAAAGGTTGGTAGATTTAGATATGTTTCTAGAAGGATTCTCAAAAATTGTATAAATGTTACTAGGAAAGTTCTCAATTTCCAAGATGAAACAACTATCCAACAATTTGAAAAAGAATGTAAGGTGTTAAAAAGAGTCAAGAACTACAATGTTCAATCAAAATGATTTTAGCTTGTTCTAACCTTGATTTTAAAGCATTTATTATTTCATTCATGTCAAATAGAAGCATGGAGAGATGGATGTATCCTAATGTAGGAGATGAATGTAGATTAATTTTGATGGAACGATTAAGAATATTAAAGGAGATAGCACAAGGAATGAATATCTACATCATCATTTATTATTTGTGCAATTCATTCATCATGGCCTATAACCTAATAATATGCTATTAGAGGATGATTTTATTGTATATATAACATAATTTAGCATTACCAAACTTCTATTTGGGAATTCAATGGACTCATTGAGTCCTACAAATACACTCAATGTATCCATTGCTATCTTTCACCAAGTATAGATTTTGCATATTATGATTAATATAAATTTTCATTAAATTATTTTTATATTTTGTATCTATGTTTCAAATAATTTGGAGTTATTAGTTATTGTATTATATTGTAGAGTATGAAATGCGTAGAAATATTTCAAAAAAAAGGAGATATATATAGCCATCAAATTCTAGTTTTAGAGTTATTAACAAGGAGGAGACCTATCTCGATGACATGTTTGTAGAAGGTATCACTCTACCAAATGGACAAGTATGAATTTTCCAGATAAAATAATAGAAGTGGTGAGCAACAACTTGCTTGAATATGTTAATGAATTAAATTTATTGATAGTATTGGTATTGTCTTACTCAACTAAGATTGGTTTTCCGAAAGGATTCACCACAAAAAATAGCCAAATATGATGAATATAGTTGATAAAATAGAAAAAATAACAAGTGCATTTCTTATTATTAGACTGAGACTTTCATTTTCTCATTAATATCTCACCTTTCCTTGTGAGTAAAAGTGGTCTAGGAAATACTATTAAATATTGTTCTACATATACATAATAGGCCTTCACTCAACTAGATACAATGATTAATTATTGTTGCCTTATTTTTAATACTATTTTTTGTAAAATCATAAATTATTTCAAATTTTACTATATGATTGTAATCCCAATATAGTATATTGTAGTCAATGCCTAATGTTAGAACAAACTGGGTAGATTTAAAGGAGGTAACTAATTTAAGCTAACAATACTTAATGATTGAGTTTATATAGAAAATAGAAAGAAAGTGAAAAAAAATATTATAAGCTTTGATATTTTAACATGTATCATCATTATTCTATATAAAGACCACAATTTTACATATTTAAAATTTAACTTAATATATAGAATATTTAGGCTTTTTTTTTTGGAGTGGGTTAAATTATTTTATTTAATAGAACCACTATTTTTATAAAGTGAGAAAACGATATAAAAAAACATATATATATTTTGAATAACTATTTAGAATTTTTTTAAAATTAACAAATGTATTTGAAATTTTTATTTTGTAGCTTCAAAATACTGAGGCTTGTTAAGATCTTTCCAACATCAATTCATCAAAAAAATATTTTTTTAAACATTATATGGAAACCAATGAAGGATTTAATTTTTCATGTATAATATATATTGAGATATATAATGGATTCATATCAAAGATGTGAAATTTTCCCAATTATAATTGTTTCTCATTGTATTCTTCGTGTATGTATATTATACAATATTATAAAAACAAAAATTGTATGTATTTTTTTTTTAGATTACAAGAATCGGGTATGACCCCATATAAACTATGTAAAATATTATACCATAGGGGTGGGTGAGACTAGACCTCATGACCAACCTCCGCAACAAGAAGATTTAGCCAAAAAACAAAAATTGTATGTATTTTACTTCTTAACCAAAATAAATGTATAAATTTTCTAATTTTTTTTTGGAGAGATCTATAGGCTAGAGGCTATTGTTATACCACATAGTCCTCTCATGATGTTGGAGAATAAAGTCATTAAACCTTCTCTATTTTAAAATATCATCTAACATTGAATTTTTCTGAACTTGATAGCACTCGATGTAACTCTTCCCATATAGTATGCACCAAAATAATATAAAATTTAAAGGACAAAATATATTCTACTTGCAATCCTCTTTGTGTAAAATATAAATAACAAGATAATATTGAATATATGGAAGAAAATGCATATTATAAATGCAACCCTCTCCATGTAAAATATAAATATAAAAAATAAAGAAAGAAATACCAATTTTCTATTGACACATTAAATTTCCTTGTCTTTTTAAGAATTCAAGATCCAACTTCTAAAGTGAATATTGGATATAATCTAGGAAAGGATAAAAGAACTAATTAGGCACATTATTCACATCCTCTAGATCATATTGTGGATCCTTCTTAGTATACATACAATTTCTTAAATAAAAAACATACCCTCTCTCGCTCTTCAAATTTATTTTAGTCATTCACACTGATCATAGATGTTATAAAAAAAATCATTTACATATGAATAATCATATGGAACCAAAAGATACATATAAGAAGGATCGATTCTAAAATATTTTTAAGAATATATCACATCTCAAAAGAGATATAAGTATGATATTAAAAATTAAATGAAACCTACGAATTTTTCAATTAAAGGTATTAATTGTGTGTATTTAATTATCTACAATCATTATTCAATAAGAATACAACAAAATTATACATTCTTAAGCTAACATGTTTGGCATTTGTAAAGCCAAATGTAATTTTATTTTTCTACAATATCCAACAAATTATCAAAATTTGAGAATTCAAACATAGAATAAGCATACCCAACTAAAAATGAGTAATTTAATCGCCCAATTATATAATTATGATTGTTCACAAAGATTTGGTTTCTTTAAAATCCTTCAATTTTTCTTAATCAAATGAATTTTTCAAATATAAATCAAAACTGTGCAATGTTTGAAAATATCACTCTAGCATATTCCAAAAATAAAGATATACAAAATAAAATATTGAGGTTCCTCCAAACTTTAATGAAATAAATTTTTAATCAAGTTTTGTAGTTTTGATTTCCTTGATAAATATGCATTGTATAAAATGTGTAATGTATGATTTCTCACATATATTTTTATGTATTGTAAGGTGCAACTATATGTTGTTAAGATTTAAAGGAGGAGGTGTGGTGTATTTTGGAGAAAGGAAAGCTCACACCGTATCTAGAAAGGCTACATGGAAATAACCTGTAAGCAATGACTATGTTTGCTAAAGCTTAGAATAACATGGTTTTGAAACTGAGTGGAACAAAATTTGATGTAAATGAGGATTTTATTGTTAATGTCATTGGGCTCTTGTTGGAAGGAAAAAAGGTTTACAAAGACAATAAGGAATCAAAGGCGGAAATGCAATTTTTTTTAAAAGGACTGAAGAACAAGATCTTAAGATGGCCAAGAGTGGAGGGTATCAGTGCAGCTCACTCAAAGTGCTTTGGGGGGATGTGGCTAAGGAACTTATGAGATATATTATCCTTGAAGGTCATTTTTCTATGGTAAATTCTTATCACTTTGTCCTCCTAAATCATTTTCACTACACAAATAAAATTTTATTTGCTTTTTATCTTTTGGCATCATTGGAATATGGTCTGAAGGATCACAAGAGGAATCCTAAGAATCCAGTGTTGCATGTCAGGCTTATTTTTTTAATCACTGACTATGCTAAAGCTATTGAGGTTTCTAAACCACTTACTATTCGCAAGGGTAAGCAACAAAAGCTAATTGTTGAATATGAAACTATTTCTGAAGAGGAGTCAGTCAACAAGAAAGGGAAGAAGAGGAAAATTGTCCTTGAGGAGGAGTTTGTCACTAAGGAAGACACAAATTATGTCTCAGATTTGCAAGCTTCCATGGAAGTGGTATCACAACCCTCTATTGTGGGAAAGTCAGGTAAAGGGGAGTCGGGCCCTATCCAAAAGAGCTTTGAGACTAGTAGTGAGGAAAAGGCTACTGATAAGCCTAGTAAAACTAAGCTTGTTGCCCCGACCACTATCCTGAAGGAAATAACTGAAGTTGTGTCCCCACAATCCCTTGTTTTAGGGACCAAGAGAAAGAAGGACTTGAATGAAAATAGTAAGAAGACATTGTTTATTAGGTCTACTAGCTAGTTGGTTGAGATGTGAGCTACATCTCCCTTGAAGGTGGATGGTGGGCAGGAAGCTATGGATTCCTTGGGTGGACTTGGAAAAGATGAATAAGAGGAGGTTTGTTGCTGAGGAAATTATTGATTCTATCATCAAGATTCAACTACTGATTGCTAGTGGTAAATGTAAGGAGATCCATATTAGCTAGGACAAGGTAAGTTCTTCCCGGGAGGTTGATATTGCTGGTAAGGATGTTTTTAACTTTGATCGTGAGGATGTTCTTGATGTTCTGGGGTTGACTAGGGATGGGTCCATTTCTTTGTTTGAATTATTTAATTGGTTGTTTCACAAACTCAACATGACCAATGTTAGGGTTCATGGTGTGCTTAGTAAAATGGGTGTCTTCAGTTCAGAATCAAATTGATAAACTATTTGAATCATTGAAAATTGTTGCTGATGAAACATTAAATATGAAGCAGATGTTAGAGAAAATAATCCTGACCCTAGAGGATCAAATGGAAAGGATTTGTGCTAATTTGGAGAAGGGTGGGGAAGGGACTAAGTCTGTTATGAAGTATGAATTTGTTGGCATTTCTACCCCTATTTAAATGGCCAAGAAATGCAAGGACACTACTCCTAGTGAGGAATTTGGTGTTGGTGGTAGGCTTGTGGAGGAAGAGATGTCCTTTGACAAGGCTGGGGGTGGAGAATGTTTTGATTAGTGAGGTGAATGTGGGTGGGCCTTGGGCTAGAATGAGGAATAAGACCAAGGTGCGGGTTGGGGCTACTACTCTATCTGAAGTCATGGATGATTATCAAAAGACTGTGGAGAGCAACATGGAGGCTGCTAATATCTTGAAGAATATGTAGTGATATTTTTTTTGTCCCTCCTTTTTGCTTGTTGTCACATTGATGGTGTGTTGTGTTTTGGCTGTTGTTTTCTTATTGTAGTTTTCTTTTGCTTTAGCTGATCTTTTTTTGTAAAGGGTTTCAGGGTCCTTTCAAAACCTCTTTTACCTCTAATAAAAAACTATATACTATAACAAAATCATGTCATGGAATTATGTTAGAAAAACACATGTTCATTAATTTTCTATACCTTAAGCTATTATTTTACATTAACCTTTATTTTGATGGATAACACTCAATCTAGCTCATTCCAATGTATATGTATGCATATGCAGGCATATATGTATATATGCATAAAAATATGTATATGTGTGTGTATGTGTATATGTATATATACATATACATGTATACATATATAAAAAACCATTTGTAATGTTACCCTAGGATAAATAATTAAATGCAAATAATTAAGAAAAAATCATCCTAAGATAACTAATTATATAGTTGGAGAGTTAATAATTTTATCATTTGCGATGTAACTAATTTAGGAAAGTAATGTAGGAGTTAATGGTGAACTCTCAATACCTCAAGATTAGTTACTAGACCAAAATATCTTCCATAAGAGAGAAATGGAAAGAATAGATTGTGATGATAATGGAAGCAAGATTGCAAGATTGAATATGAAAATGTACATGAGAGGCCTTGCTTATAAAGGCAAGGTGAGAGATATATGTTGGTATGTGTTGATTGATCATGCTATACTGTACACTCTTCATGTATTATCTCCGGGGTTTGAGGTGGGGGTTCAGGGGAGGCAACCCCTGAGAAAAAAAAATTCTCCTACTTTTTCGCATTCTCACCAAAAAAGGAAAAATCACCAAAAAAAAGGAAAAAAATGAGTTTGTAGAACCCAAATTTTGGAAGCTTCTAAGCTTGTTAAAAGGGTTGGGATGGGAGTTAAAGTATGAATGAAAACATGATTATTCATGAGATTGTTATAAGATATTGCACAGGATAATAAAATCATTGGATGACTGCAGTTTTGTGGATGTAGCCCGGATTGGGTGAACCACATTAAATTCTCTGTGTTAATTTTTGTGTGTGTTTTATCTTTGTTTTATTCATCAAATCTACATTTAATTGTTAGATATCTACCTTATAACCCTAACAAGATAGGAGTAGACAAGATTGTGGCACATGTCTTAATCTTATGTTATGAGACAACTATTAAATGACCTAGGTAACTAATATTAAATAAAATTCAAATATTTAAGATATGATAAGATCTTATCTAGACAACCAAGACTTCTAGAAGTTAACCTAGGATCTAAACAAACTTAACATGTGAATGAGTCCCCCTTTGTAGGATTAGCTAGGTACACGAAATTTATTCACACCAACAACATGTGAATAAGTCCCCCTTTCTAGGATTAGCCAGGTACGCAAAATTTATTCACACCAACAAGTAAATGCAATATAAGGAGGTATATATCTCATTAACCAAATAATAATTCTAATAAATGAGATTCTATAGTATCACTAATGTTGGATCTTTTGATATAATTCCTCTCCATTAGTGTCATCATCTAAAACTATATGTTAGATCTTTGCTTTATTAAAGGATAAATTTGTAGAGTCAAGATGAATTTATTATTGTATATATATTCTTGTGAATTGAATTCATATTTTCTTTATTTTTAGGGTTTTGTTCTATAACTTCATCTGATATGTGATTCTCTACTTTTCCTTTTTTGATAATTAGAGCTAATGGTATTTAAAAATAACTTAGTAGAGTTATTGTACAACTAAGTTGCAAAGGAACTACATTTTGATCAACCTCCTTGAAATTTCAAACAATGTAAAAAATAATTGGCAAGTGCCTAAGATAGATCTTTGACCCTTTTTATTACACTAAACCATAATGTGTCACTCTTGGTTGATCTCTAGAATGATTTTAACTCTTTATTTCTCAATCATTATAATAAATGCATGTGATTCTTATAAATAATAACACATAACATCAAATTTCTACTCAATATGTTTGGTTGGCTAAGGGTAGAAGGGTAGAGGGTGTTAGAGTCACCCAAACTTGTATCATAAATTTTGAATTGAACAAGTTAATGGTTATAAGGTGGGTGGGTGTGCATGAAGTTGGGTAGCAATTTTGTGGCCACTTTCTAAAAAAAGTTTGAAAATGCTATAACACGCTCGCATTATAGCACGTTAAAAGCAAAAAAAAAGTGAAAGTCTTCATTTTCACTTTGATTGTTTTCTTCTTCTGCCCGTGGCCAAAACCCCCAACTTTCATGCTCGCGTTCTAGGAGGAGGTATTGAGCACAAATATTCAACAAGAGTTGTTATTTCTTTGCAAGGATGGCACCACGATGAAAAATAGGTGGGAGAGGTAGGTATTGTTTATTGTTTGTTTTGAATTTCTTAGTTTTAGGTTGATTTTGTTAGTTTTAGGTTATATTTGATATATAAATTTTTGAATTTGTAGGAGATGCAAACGAACTTGCAAACCTACAAAATCTTGAAGAACAAAATCCTCAACAAGAAAATCAACCTCAAAAACAACCTCCTCCACCAATCCCTCAACACCCTCTTGGCACTCAACAAAATTTAATGAGTGAGCTTGAGAACAACAAAAAAAAAATTGAGGATTTTATTAGTAGGTTGAGTGATCCAAATGGTTCAACCATAGAAAGAATGACCTCGAATTCATTGAAAGATATGTTAAAAAATGTAGATTCAATTAGCAAACAAATAACTAGATGGCAAGATAGGAGGCAGGCGGCTAGGGCATATTATGCAGATAAACTATCATATAAACAAGTAAAGGATTTAAAAATTACAAAAGGTGATTTGTGCTCATTATTCACTCACCCACGCACAAATAAAAATCTTAGCCTCAATGCGAAGAGGTTTCCTATTCATTGGTGTCACCACCAAGAGAATAGGAACCATTTTTATGATAGGTGGTACATGGTCTTTGATGACCGACTGTGCAACAATTGTGAAGTCCCCCAGTATTTTTGTAGGAAACTATACAGTGAGTTCATATTGAAAAAATCCCAAATTATTTTGATATGAGGGACTTCCAAGGGAGAGGTGGGGGGTCGGCTCAAGATAGGCTCGGTGCACAGTTGGATCCTACGTGGCAAGGGAGACGAGCTCTCGCTAGGCAACCTTGTGAGCACATTGTTATGGCTACCATCGCAAAGGAGAGTGCTGACGTAGAGACATTGCAGAAATCAACACTTTGACCCAAAGTGTCATCCATCATACTAGCCCTATTCTATAGTGCCATCTAGGGGAGTCTTCGAGTGGTGGCCTTTGAACCCATGTGTGTCAATCTTGAGGGGTGACTTGTTCATATGACCCCACCGATACTCAAGAGGCTGCTACAGAGGATCCATATGCAACTACGGAGATGGAGAGGGTGGATGACATTTTGCATGATGCGTATGGAATTGATACTTGGTAAAAGTTAGCATGTTCATTGAATTTAATTTATTAAATTTTTGATTTTGAAATGCAAGATTAACTAATTTAGTTTTATGATTTTAATACAATTGCAGGGTCAAGTGTTGAGACTGGATACACCGGCCCTCCACCTACTTATTTTTGCAATACACCTATCAGCAGGGTATGTAACTAGTAAACAATTATAAATTTATTACATGTTAATAGCATTGTTTTACGAATGGTATTTTAATATGTGATTTTGGATGTTGAATAGGGTAATATTGTAGGTTTCTAGGGAACACCTCCCAGTGCCAATGGATTTACTCAAACCTTCACAGAGGTAATAGAATAAAGAGTTTAACTAATGAATTGTACTTAATAGATTTGTGTAGTTCATATTCATATTGTTGGTTATGTTGCATTGCACATCATTCAAACTCAAATCATTACTTCACATTCCATAACTAATAACTAGATGTTGATAGATGACAAATTTTCAACTACAATATAGTTGTTTAGAAATTCAACATAAGCAGTGATGCAATTTCTTCACAGGGAGGCATGTGCTTGCAAAGGTTCACCTGCACGACAAACTATGGATGATTGGAAAAAATCTATGAAACCATAATAGTAAGCAATAGCATAGACAAGGTAGTTAGTAGTTTCAAAAAATACCTCGAAGAAATGCGGTATCATGGCACAATGGAATTCCATTCCATCACCATGAGACCACATTTATTTGAGGTATTTTTTAAAATGCTCACCACCTTTTCTATGATACCACATTTTTTATACATGTGCACCAAAGCATTTTATCAAACTACTCGTGCTTCCTTGTTGCTATGGCTAAAAGCCTAAAATAGGTGCTTTCCAACAAACTATGGATGCTTGGAAAAATATCTATCAAAGCATAATAGTAAGCAATAATACCATAGAGAAGGCAATGAACTTTTTGAAAAATGTGAAAGAAATGTGTTCTTATGGTGATGGAATGCCATGATGTGCATTTTTTGTAATGGCATTCCATCACCATGAGACCCCATTTCTTTTTAGGCATTTTTTCAAATAGTTCACTGCCTTCTCTATGCCACCATAGTTATTGTACATGTCTATGAAAACATTTAATCAAATGATTTAGCGGCTTACTGCTATGGGTAAAAGCCTAAAAACATGTCCTTTCAAACAAGATATGGATAGGGAAAATAGTAAGCATGATAATCAGAAATATATAGTTTAATAAGTACTCAAAATTTTGTTCATTAGATCTCATACACTATAAGTCATGATGTGGATCGCTATTGTAACTTTTTTGTGATTAAATAATTTTTTGTTTTATTTTCAAATGTTGGTTGTGGAAACACCTCCAAATGTTACGCAGGCAATGGATATCGGTGTTTCATCCGCTATACAATCCTTGATGGCTCTGATAGGGGAGGTATGAGAAAAATTACTAAATTTCAATTTACATTCATTGTTATAGAAGTTAGTTCGAGTGAAAAATAAAACCAAATTATTTATTCGTAGTCTAATTTCTATTTGGATGGTTTATACAGGGCTTGAGCATGCCTCAACATCGACATGAAAATATTTCCCTCATGGAGAGTGATCGTGAGATGGTCGTAAGTGATTATTTTTTAAATATATCATTTTTTATAATGTAATTTCTATATATTAATGTCTTTACTTCTTATTGTAATAGTTAAAACTTCACCAAGAACTTAACAGTAGTAGGAGGAGCAGCAAGAGCACTCCTTAAGTGCAACAGAAATGAGTGACAGACCTATCACCATCCAATCGACCAACAAAGGGCAAGAGTTTATTTCGAGAGCCTAGAGAGCAATGATTTTTGATTCCAAAGCCCTTTGTTGTATGCATACATGGTAGTTTTGTACATATTTTGTATTGGATATATTTGACATTGTATGCCTATATGGCTATTTTGTACCTATATTTTATACTTTATATCAACATATATTGATGATATACATACATGGCTATTTGGTTAATACAAATATTTTTATCGATGGTGTCCATATTTGCATGTTATAAATTCATGGTTCAATAGATATGAGTTATGTGTATTCAAGTGTATACTTTACAATGTACGTGTATTCTTTGTGACTTACGTGTGTTCCAATGTATACTTTACGACTTATGCATTTTCATGTGTATACTTTGTATTCTGCATATAATTTTTATTAAGTTGTGTATACTATGTATTCATGTGTATACTTCAAGGCATATGTGTTTGTGACTACTTGTGCTTCCCTTATTCACATGTACATGCTTGACTTATTCATGTGTATACTTATTAATTGGTTAGCCATAGCATTGATCATTGTTGTCCTTCATGGTTTTTCTTGAATAAATTAATTGATTGATGGTAAACAACTTTATCTAAAATCAAAAAACACGTTTTCAATTGGTATTCTATGAAATGATTGATAAAAAGATTCCAATATATTTAATCCTTTGATTGGAACAACTCAATTAAGCAAATGATACATAAGACTTTTCCTTTTAGATTAGCAATGCATGGAAGTTTCAAAAAGTATCCTTGATATTACAAAAAGATATGTGTTTATACACTTCAATTGTGCACTCACCTTTTGGTTCTTTGAAAGAAAAATTTGTCTATGCCATTGTTACACCACAAGTAAACCAGATTTTGTATTGTGGAGCTATATTAAGCTACCACTCTCAAGACCAATGTAACAATGATACAAAATAATGTTTGAGACTGCAAGAAGACATCAAAATGGCTAGTGTACTAAACAAATTCTTATGATTTATGAAGAACGATAACTCTACTCAGTTGGCTTCTTTTTTCAAAATCATACAAATTGAACCCTAGCATCAATAGACTCTGTATATCAAGCTACCACAATTCAAGTTTCAACGATGAATATTTATCATGCATGTTTTAAATGACATTCAAGTTTATGGTGGTTTTGTTGTTTATATGATGTTATGTGATATTCTAATCCTAATGCATGCTTCTAGGATGCATATATATATATATATATTTACATGATTTTTGTACCAACGAACCCAAAATGAATTGAACCCCCCTCCAAAAAAATTTGGCCTAACTGGTGAACCAAACCCCCAAACCTGAACTCAAACCTCAAAACCTATTCCAACACTCTTCATTCTACCTACACAAACTTAATTGACCACCAAATTATGTTGCCTCTTCACTTTACCCAATTTTACTCCCTCAAACATCTCTTTTTCATTCAAAACCCCTGTTTTCCCAACTAGGGCATCATGCCATAACATAATGTTGACCTCCCATGTCCTTGCAGACCTTTTGAACACATCAAACTCCACAACCTCATGCTATTTCCAACCTATTCTAACTTATTTTCAAGAAATTTATTCTTTTCACCTCTTCTAGCCTTGCTTTTAAGGGGCCTCAATTTTGAATTTTGAACAGGGGCAGAATTAGTAATCTCTTAAAATTCCTTTACCAATGCTATTTTCTTATTCCTACTCCCTATCCTATTTACATCAGGCCCATATCACCTAGACACAGCCTGAACAATAGGTGGAATGGCCTATTTCAACATATTACACTCAAACCCTTAAGGGATCGATCCAGTTGAACGTAGCTCAGAGCGATTCCATGTGTTTTGGTGCGAAAGATGACCATGCCTAATGTAAACATACCTATTTGGATGCGTTGGAACAATCTATTTCATCACACAAGCTGCAAAACAAAAGTTGCACCAGTTTGCAACTTTCCACTGCTTGCATTTGACACTTTTTCCATCAACTAAAAATTGGACACCACAGGAAAACCACTCTGAGATAACAAAAATAGAGAGAGGTTATTGTAGAGGGCCCCAATGCAATCCCATAGGTTTAGACGAAGATTTCATAAGCTCCATGGTATCCAAGTAATACCCTATCAAAGATTGCTACCCTTTTGCACTTTGGGATCTAATGTTTCCTTGAACTATACAGTTCCATATAGGGTGATTATGCTCTTTTTTTGATAGAATTCAGTGGGAAGTAGACTTAACTCTATTTTAGTTTTGGCTTGGTTGGATTTCAAGTGATTTTGCGCATTTTAGAAACCAATTACTAAGGGGCCAATTTGTATACCTTGTTTTAAGGGTTTTGAGTGCATTAAAATGTCATATTAATCCTTTCACCCACTATATGCTTCTATAACTCAATGGAAAGGCCTAGTTATGGTTATAAAATATGTGTGCAAGGGAAGTGAATAGAGGGTTTTTAGGCGATTCCCTAGATGTCAAATGGTGCATTTTTTAGTGGAAAATGGTGCTTTACTATTAGGGTTTGAAGAAATATTTGGGGGAAGTGATATCTCTTGAATTTTTAAGCTTTTGTAGAACTTTTTGAAGGTGTTTTAGGCTTTGGTTGGCTATGGGAAGGTTTCGAGTATGGGTTTTCAATAAACCCTTGCCTAACTTATAGTCTCCAAATATCATCAAATGGGCTTATCTTTTATAGGTCATCCAATGGCCAACCAAACATCAATCAAGCTTTAACACAAACCCTGAGAGAAATTCCCAAGAGATCATACCATGTTTCTTTGTACCATAATTAAGATCCAATAGACCACCTTGCATAAAGGCTACTAAATTATCCCTATTTACAAAGAGACAACCTTTTAAACAATAGATATTCACTGAAACTCCTCAAACAACAGTATGTTATGTATCAAAACCTCCAATTCTATGATTTGTTTCCAGGTCCAAGACCTCTAGACTCCTAATACACCAAACCCTCTAATTCAAGCAAAATACTTGGGGTTTTAATGAAGATCCTATCTCCCACACCTTCCATACCCAAGAAAATCACCAAACACACTTACCAGACCCTACACATAGTGAATAATACATTACATGGATAGTCCTTCCCACATTTTGTCAAAACACCACTTGAAACCCTCATTTTCATCATGAAAATACCCTGCTACAGCCCTAGAGCATCATCCCAAACACCCAACCTTGACTCCACAACATTCTAAATAGGTTAGGCATGTATTTTACAAGTTATAGGACCCATTCCATAAGTTATAGTAGGAACAAAAAGTGGAATTGGTCGAATTACATCATGAAACCCTTCAATCCAAGAACATTGTGAAAGTAGGTGGTAGCGGTAAAAACAAGATAACTTTCACTATACAAAGAGTTAGAACCTCTAAATAGGTGAAAATTAAAGCTAATTCATCAATATACTACATCCAATAGGTTTCAAATCATCTTAGTGTTCATACAGGTTGTACGACAACAAGAAAAAAGAGAAAAACTAGTAAATTTCTGGAAAATAACGTTCTTCTTGATCAAAAATGGGTTTCGAATCAACCAAAAATGTCTCCTTTGAGGCATTGAAGTTTATTATACATTTTTATCATAGGATAAATAAAATCAGAGGCTTTAAAAGGAACTCCATGAAAACCAAGCTCTCTAAATGGTATATCAAACTCTAGTTTAAAATCTTTTAGATGAGGCTGCTCCCATAGCTCTCTTACTCACTTAACAAATCCTTGAAACTCTGAATTGATTTTATTTTTCTTGATTCTCTCTTGCTGTTCTTCCTCAATTTTATCAGGATCATACATTTACCTTCTTGCCCCTCCTAAAGTTTGGACCACATCCATTACCTCTACATAAAACTCGACATCCTTGGTCTTCTTGGTTCCCACGCCTTGATATGGTTATGCAAATGAAAATGAAGCAAAGTAATCATCTCCTTCTCCGCTGGTTGGAAGAATGCATCCTTAATTTTTTGATACATGATATCAACTCTCTCTCCTTCTCTCATGGTTGAATATTGAAATCCAATATGGTGGGCCTCTAGAGTTCCAGTCATCTTTATTCCTCTTCCACCAAATGTTGGCCTGATCCACACATCTGCCAGCCTAATTGGCTTTGTTTTTGAAAGCTGAAGTTTCTCCTGAGTCACCAATGTAGCTCTCTTTTCCTTTTCAAACTCTTTCATTGCTACAAATCATCTCTGGGATTTAATCATCTATACCACATGGTTGATGTGCTTTGAATCCTTGCATCTAAAGGAAATTTCCTTTACATAAATACTACTAGGAAGTTTCAATGTTTCCATTGTAGTTGGTATTAAAGCCAATACCTACAACATAAAGAGTGATTATGATTCCTATTCTACATTAGAGGGTCCATATCCTTGATTTGACTCTTCTGAATTATCATAATCAGAATCACTAGCTTCCATATTCAACTATTCCTAACCAACATTTTCAATAAATTTATTTGGATCATCAGTAGTAGTCTTCAAAATTGGCTACTAGTACAAGTTCATTCTGCTTTCATCATACTTTATAACCATGGATTTCAGCCATTCCTTGATGCCATCAAGTGAATATATAGGAATGGCATCAATGCAGAGTGCATCCCACTTGAATTCTTTGAAAGTAGTAGCCATATCAAATTCCTTTTTCCCAAGGCCTACTTTCTCAAGGTTAACAATCTCAATCTCACTAATAGTGATTACTAAGAAAGGTAATTCCACCAACTCTACCAAATAGTTTACCATAAGAACAATAAAATCAGAGGTTTTGAAAGGAACTCCATGAAAACCAAGCTCACTAAATGGTATATCAAACTCTAGTTAAAAATCTTTTAGATGAGGCTACTCCCATAGCTCTCTTACTCACTTGATAAATCCTTGAAGCTCTATATTGATTTTATTTTTCTTGTCCCTCTCTTGCTGTTCTTCCTCAACTTCATCAAGATCATACATTGACCTTCTTGCCCCTCCTAAAGTTTGGACCACATATATTACCTCCACATAAAACTAGACATCCTTGGTCTTCTTGGTTTCCACACCTTGATATGGTTATTCAAATGAAAATGAAGCAAAGTAATCATCTCCTTGTCTGCCGGTTGGAAGAATGCATGGTTAATGTTTTGATACATGATATGATCTCTCTCTTCTACTCTCATGGTTGAATACTGAAATCCAGTATGGTGGGCCTCCAAAGTTTCAGTCATCTTTCTTCCTCTTCCACCAAATGTTGGCTTGAGCCACACGTCTACCATCCTAATTGTCTTTTTTTTTGAAAGCTAAATTTTCTCCTGAGTCACCAATGTAGCTCTCTCTTCCTTTTCAGACTCTTTCATTGCTACAAATCGTCTTTGTGATTTAATAATTTGCACCACATGGTTGATGTGCTTTGAATCCTTGCATCTAAAGGAAATTTCATCAACATAAATACTGCTAGGGAATTTCAATGTTGTCATTGTAATTGGTATTAAAGTCGGTACCTGCAACATTGAAAAATATCTTTAAATAAGAATTCCCTCCATCTTGTTGGCTTGTAACACTCTTGATGGTGGCTACATGAAATCTGATTTTGATTCCTCTTCTACATCAGCGGGTTCATATCCTTGATCCGACTCTTCTGAATTATCAAAATAAAAATCACTAGCTTCCATATTCAAAAATTCCCAACGAACATCTTCAATAAATTTATTTGGATCATCAGTAATAGTCTTCAAAATTGGCCGCTAGTAAAATTTCATTTTTCTTTCATAATAGTTTATAACCATGGAGTTCAACCATTCCTTGATGCCATCAAGTGAAGATTGAGGAATGGCGTCAATGTGGAGTACATCCCACTTTCAAAGTCTTTGAAAAAAATAGCCATACCAAATTCCTTTTTCCCAAGTCCTACTCTATGAAGTTTAACAATCTCAATCTCACTAATAGTACATTTACAACCATATTCAAAGATTTTCCTTCAAAAGGCTACAAATTCAAATATTGACTTAAATAGCCTTTACAAATGATTCTACATCTTTCCAATCATGCCTAACTATTTTTTTTGTAACTAACATGACTTATTACATTATAAATCAATTGTGGATGTGTTATGACCTTATTCAATTGACAAAACTCAAAACATAAAACTAATTGAAAAGACTTCTGTGAACCAAATTGGCTCAATAACCTTGGTATGCCTGCACCAAATTTCAATATTTTAGTAAATGTCATTACAAGTAAATCTCATTACAATGCCTTAGGTACTCTGTTCTCACAGATATTTTACACTGTCACTCATACATTTGAGATTCTTTTATAATGTCTACATCATAGGTTCTCATTTAGAGGTTAACTTCAAATGAGTAACTTGAGATTCCCTCACAAAGACTCACACACTCTTTTATAATGGCTTCAAATAAAAATTGAGATTTGTCAAGATCATCAAAATAAGGATGTTACATTACTTTTTTGGCTGAGATTCTCTTCGATGGCTCAAAAATCAGCATTTTCTACAAGGAGAGACCAATCAATTTTTACTAGTTTAGTTATAGATATGCAAAGTAAAAGAATAAAAAGAAATAACTCATCCAAAATGGAAATGAAATGAAAATATATGGAAGGAAATTACAGATAAAAATGGCAGTCTCTCAACTTAGTCACTCCTAGCCATACATCTTCACTGGGAGTTCCAAGATACCTATTGCACACAACACCTCCCATGAATAGAATATCTTGAAATTTGAGATGCTCTTATAAAGTCTACATCATAGGTGCTCATGATAAGGTTAAATTCAAATGAATAACTTGAAATTCCCTCACCAAGCTTCACAGACACTTTTGTAATGGCTTATTTAATCATAATTGAGATTTGTCAAGATCATCAAAATAGGGATGTTTCATTGCTTTTCTACCTGAGATTCTCTTGGATGACTCATAAATCTGCATTTTCTACAAGGGGACACCAATCAATGTTTACCAGGTTACTTACAGATATGCAAAGTAAAATAAGATGATAGCATTAGCATCAAACAAATTAATGTGGATACAAATATAAATTAATAAGAACCATTGTGCATATACTTACAAATTAATCCAATGAACCATCTGGGTCTGCTCTACTCTTTATTGTGTCAAGTATTGCCTCATGGTCAAACTCACGGACCTTCCAAAAGGTCTTGTTCAAAGGTCTACCCCCTTATTTTGTCAAACGAACGTTGGATGCCACAACAAGGTTTGAGTAATGAAGAATCTTACGATGTGTGTCAAAGTCTTGAAACAACCAATGTTTAACACTATTATGTGGGTACCTTCTAAGCCACATTCCAATAACAACAATTGAGCCTATAGGGTATTCGATGTTTTCTCCATCTATAACTGGGCCTTCCAATTTATTTTTGGCCTCAACACAACGACACAAGTAATAGTTTGTTCCCTCTTTGTTCTCTTCATCTACAATAACTGTATAAACATGCCCTACATTGATATGTGTGGCATGTCTCTTCAAATTAGTCAACATTACGAATACAGTACAAAGTAAGATGACAATATGGAATTTCAAAAACTAAGCAATTAGATATATTACCTGGTTGAACTAGATCTAATACGTGGTCAAAGTTGACTGATGATTCCATCTATGTTAGTTCCAATGTTGTCAGAGGGTGCTACGTGTGAAGTGGGCTAAGATAACTTTTCAACCATTTTTCAACCCACCCCCTTGACTCACAATCATTCCAAGCTTTCATTGTACATGAAGAACAAAAGCATGCCATCTTACATGTATCGATACTCCATGAACCAACATTTGAGCTAAGGAAAGAGTGTAGCTAACTCGATCATGTTACTGTACAACAATCCTCATATGGTGCAATGTTAGTATCATCCATCAACCAAAAAAATCTATGAACTGAAGATGTACCATCATTACTTGGACCCATTGAAGCATTACACCACTCGATGATTGATCTTGCATCTGTCAACTTTGTATTGTCTTTATACTTTAACTCTTCTCATGCTAATGCTCTTTTCATGCATGCTCCTACACCATCATGCTCCCCCTTTCCATGCCTAGCCTCACAAAAGTTCCACATATGTTGAACACCTGTAGTGAGATGCATCCTACACAACCAGTAGAACATGTGTGCGTTCTTGAATTGTGATGCACAGTTATCTGACCATATTATATGCCGACTGTATGTTATGCCCTTCCAATCCAAATCACTATAGAACATCTGGAAGCAACCTTCCACAAACTCTAGAGAATGTGTGCGATCATCACTAATATAAAAGTGATACTCCCTCAATACCTTCCTTTGGTCCTTTGTACTATCAACTACATGAATGAATGCTATGTGCATAAATATCAAAACATGTGTGGAGTTGTAAAACTATGATTGCACCTCATGCTATGGTTGTAGAGTGTAGTTCTCTACAAATTCAACCACTAATACTATGTTTCCAAATGGAAAGGTGCCCTTGCATAGCTTGAATTGTGTTTCCATCCGTCGTGCTCTATGGGTATGCCTTGCATACTCATACACTAGATTCTCATGAAACATGGACATAAACTGATACACTGGAATCTTCTCAATAACCAAATCACACCTTTTTTCTTGAGACCCATCTTTTGTAGCATATGCCACTATTTTATACTTCCTGAAATCTACTAGTTTTTGTCTGACCTCATCTGTGCTTTCCATATGTTGACATACTGGCATTCATTGCAAGCCACCACAACGCTCACATGAACCATCCAAGCATGTTGTCCAGTAGAATATTTGGCCATCCTCTATTTGACATAAAAAAATTGATAAGAACTATCTTGAATATTTTTGTGGGTCTTCTATGCTACAATCCTGCAAAACATTGTTAGTATGCAAATCTAAACATATAGAACGATAAACATCATAATGGTTAGAGAATTCAATATGTAGTCTACAACAACAAGTAGTGCGTGCATGATTTATCTTGACATAAAAAGGTTTAAGCATTTCAAAAAACTTTAAGAAATACTAATTTGAGGACAATCATTTTGAAATTTAAGAAAAAATTGGGTTTGAGTTGTATCCAAAAAATGCTTTGGATGTGGCTCACTGTTCTGACTATCGATTATCCTTCTTATGACATCGCTTTGATTCAGAGATGGCCTTGTATTATTCTTCCAATACTCTTCAATTAGTGTTCTCAATGCTTCAACAAATTTTTTATCTTTATGTGGCAGTCTTCCCAAGAATTCCCATAATTCATTTAAATTGGCGCCCTTAATTTTTTGCCACCTTTGAACAACTTTTGATAAAGTTTTTGCACTAATTCCCCTTTGTTAACTTTTTAATGAGACGAGATCTCTTTGTTTGATAGCTTACCAAAGTTGATGTAATGACACGTCGGGTGACATTACTATCCTTTGAGCATGATGTCTTACCCACACTCTCATAAGCATCCATTAGATTCTTCACAATAGTGTTTTCACTTGATGCATTCGATGTTCTCAACCTAAGAGTCTTCATGATGTTTCTGTACTTTAAAACCCGCATCATATGAACAAATAGTTGACATCTTACAGTCTCATTTATCCTTTCAAAGAAGGTTTTCCAAATCTCATCAGCATATCTTCTACAAGTACGTTTTGGAATCTTACCTTCCATATGCTGCAAAATATCCTCATCAATATTAATCAAAAACTTTGGCTTTCTACGCAAAATTATAGGTGGTGTTCTCCTAGGTACATACATCTCAACATTAGCAATTTAATCAATATTTAATTGAGGTGGGATAGGTTGCATACCTTCGATGGAGGGTGGAGTAGAAGACATACCTTGATCTTCACATGGGGATGATTGCATACCTTCTTCGTCAAATCCGAGTAATGATGTACTCTCAACTTGAGACGCGATGGATGGTGTCCAATCATATTCACTTGCAGTAGATGGTGTCCCTCCATATTCGCTTGTGTTTAATGGTGTCCCTTTGTATTCACTTGTGGTAGAGGGTGTGTCTCCAACTATGGTATCTGCATCTATCTTAGCATGACTCCTTCACATTCATTCCCTTTGTGCTGCCAATTTCTTTTCTCTTTTTGATGGTTGATGTTCCTCTTCAATTGGCTCTTTTTCATCAATCGTTTCCAATTTATTATTTTCACAATATGTCACCAGACATTCTCTCTCTTTTTCTTTGAAGGTTTCATACTCTTCCTCTATTAGTTTCTTCCTTGTTCGTTTCTTTGGCATGGCAGATAATTTTACCTATAGCATGGTAATGAGACGAATATTAGTTCCTCAAAAATGTATCCATTAAAATAAATGAAATATATGTCATTCAAGGCTTCATAAATAGACAACATAGGTGATGAGGTATCTTTACTGATGAGGTAATTTACAAATAGAAATGAAAACCAAAATAGTTTAAAAAGGTAGTAGAATTTTCAAAATGTGCAAAAAGTGCTAAGTTATGAAATTAACAAATAGTGAAGGGTTTGATGTAGACCTAGGAGGCTCAATCACAACCAATTTGAAAACATTCCTTCAAGAGGAATCTATCAAGATTAATATGACCTATTTAAACAAACCAAACAACCCTCAAAGCTTGACAATCATTAGAAGTTAGATTTCACACTTTCACCCCTTGAACCCTAGTAGAACTGGAAACTCAAAATTTTCCCAATAACTCAAATGTTCTCCAAAACACTAGAAAAAATATAAATGGTTTTAGACACCCATTTTAGAGTTATTACACATATCTCAATGTAAGGTACAAGTCCTTTGGACAAAATTCCCAAAAACACCCCTTCTAGGCTAACTTAATTAGGCTAATTAGGCCTAATTTGCAAAGAAACATGCCCTCAAACTTATCATAGGACCTTTAAACCTTGGGGAAGCATTTCTTAGGTTCCCAAACCTCCAAAACCACAACTAGATCCCTTTGGTACAGACAAATTCATGCCAAACCTGAAAACCCTAGTTTTATACACTATTCAAGAGGGTTTATTGAATATGCTACTTCCACAACCTCCTTGACTTTAAAACCAACTTTAACAAAGGAAATTAACCCTATACATGCCTAAAAGTTCAAAACATCATGACCTCCCATAGAGATTCTTCCAAACCCTAGGCCTAAGCCCTCATTCACATGCATTTTTGTTCACAAAACTCACTGTAGCAACAGGTTTATTACTCCTATTTCTTTCCTATCACTCAAATCATGAATCCTACACTTAAATAAGACATCATAGGGTCCCTTACACGAGTTACAGGGCAGGAAAAAACATGAAAACACAAAATTCTTGCTAAACTTGAGATTTCAATGTATTTTCTTCTAAAAAACTCAAAATCAAACTTACATTGTGTGTCTACATGCCATTTAAAGGCTTCTTATTCACATCCCACTGAACAACTTCCTTGCAACTTAATTTCAAACCCTTAATGACCATTGAAGGTCAAGTTTACATCATTTTCACATGATATAACAACAATATTACTCATATTGTAAGTTTGCACCCCTAACACCTATAACTCACTAAAACCACACCAATGGCTTTAAAAGAGCCTTATTACATCCAAAAAACACTAATCTTGCACACTTTACATGCAAATTCAAAAACTTGTCTTCAAAGGCTAGAAAGATACTTTAGTGCAAGATCACCATTTTTCGCATTTTAACACCTAAACTCAAAAACTCAACCTAAGACATGCTTAGTGGTCTTGATTGACCTTATTCAAAAAAAAACATGCTCAAAGACTCATCCACCTACCTATTAACCTCCCAATTACCATCAAATGATCAAATAAGGAGGATGTGTAGGTGCTCCTACACCAGAGTTGTAAAAGTGTATTAAAGAGGGAGACCAACGGTCATCTCTTTCAAATGTTAGTTTTTGAAGTTTAAGTGGTTTTTTTTAGGAGGGAAACATTATCAAAGTCCATGAGAAACTTGAATGGAGGATGATCCTTGGATTGGGTGTCAAACCAAATGAGGAAATGTTGAGATTTCCTTAAGAAAAATGAGGTTTTGGTGAGTGAAATTGAGTTTTTGAGTTGGGCAGTGTTATTTTATGCTAGATTGAGCATAAGCAAGGTATTTTAGACTTTTTTTAATAGTTTTCAAGTTTTGGAGTGTTTGGCAAGTGTTATTTTCAATAAAACCTAGGGTTTCTAAGCCTAGGGAGAGGGTTTTATGGTTTGGGTGGTAAATGATTGAATGTCTGCAATCTAACACTATAATTTGAATTTTTAACAGATATAAAGTGTTTCCCCAAGGTTTCAAGAGATTTGGACAAGTTCTGAAGGTGGTACCTTTGTAAAAGTGGGCTAATTTGGGCCCTTAAAAGTGTACAAAACCCGATTTGTGCAGTTTGGTACAAAACAAGCATTGGTGATTGTTGGATATGTTGAAAGGCTTTGTAATGGGTCCCTGATGTGTGTTGTGTTGTTATTTCAAAGGTTGTGTGAGTGGAATTATACCCAATTGAGTGACTTTGATATGCTAAAATGGATAGTGTGAATATGCTAAATGAAGAGGTCTTGATGAAAATGTAAATTGAAAATTGTGTTTGCATATTGGAGTTGTGTGTTTGTGTGTTGCAGGCCTCCCCCTACTGCATTAGGAGTATATTCAATTTTTTTAGAGACATATATGGAAAATTTGGTAGCATAGACAAGGCAATCAACTAATTTGTATAATTGTTTGACAAAATACCTCAATGAAAGCTTTGGAAGCATACACAAAGTAAGTCAATTGTTAAATAACAAAATGCCTCAAAGAGATGTTGTTTAAAAATGTAATTGGAAAGTGTATAGAATTGTGTAATTTAAAATTTCCATTGACAACCTAAGGTTGTAACATGACAAACAAACAATGATCAACATGGAATATGCAAAACAAAAAAAATGAAAGCAAGCCATAATATAATGAAAAAAATGTACAAAGACTTCACATAACTAAAAAACCAGAGTTTCAAATGGAGGAGTTCTACCCAATTATGTATCCTTTGGTTCTTCTTTCCTCAAACTCCTCAACAATTTGACTTTTTTCAAAAGCTTGTTCCCCTCCAAACTTCAATTGTATATCAATTATCAGTAGAATTCAAAATTGAATTAATATTATACGCCTTTCAACGTGAAAACTCTGCTATTTCATGCAGAGGTGGTGGAAAGATCATGAAAAAGGTGGTGGAATCTAAAAATCATGCATGGAAACTTCACTCAATCATCAAAAGCCTACTTTTTGTCAGAGTACGCACTGAGCCAGGAGAATATGCAAAATGTGGGCTGACATCATGGGTATATTGAGTTTTTTACAGTTTTTAGTGCAAGATATAATACACTCGCGTTATAACATGAGGTGTTATCTCTTCCTAGAATGGTTGTCTCTACTTAAATATGTGCTCGCGTTATCATAAAGTTAGTTTTTTTATACATTTATTTTATCTCTTTGTCTATACTCTCTCCCACTCTCTCACACCCTCTCTCCCACCTACTCACCCTCTCCCACTCTCTCC
>VDFB02023254.1:72462-124741 GCA_007258455.2 Sequoia sempervirens
AAGTGTCCCATAGGACTACATGCATAGGTAAGTGTGACAGATATATAGATAAGATGAATGTCTAGGAGTAATTGTATAACCGGATAGGGTGATGTTAAATGTATAGGGATTTTTGTATGTGTGATTAGATAAATATTCTAGGGGAATGAGTCCAAATTTACACAATATAATATTGTTATCATTATGTACTTATATTAAGATATTAACTCAAAATAAGAAAAAGACTAAAAGAGAAATTGTGTGAGTATACAAATTCACTCAATGATAATAGTCCAAACCATTTTGCATGACTCAAACTTTCTAAAATTCTTCCATATAAATTATTTTTTCTTTGATATAATCTTTCAAGATTTTTAAGTTTAAGTCTTTCTTTTATTTAATACATATTCTCCAAAAAAATATATCTCCATAAAATAGTAGAAATTACTAAAAGTTGATTGTAATGAAAAACAAGATCTCTTAATTATAAAAAGTATGCCACTCACTTTATGAATAATTAATGATTTAATATTTCTTTTATTCAATACATCTTTTCCAAAATAATGGATCTCCATAAAATGATAGATATTGTCCTTGAAAGTTGATTGTGATGAAGAGAAAGATCTCTTAGTTATAGAAGATTACCAAGATCATCTAAAAAAATTCTTGAAATGAAACACCCTAGGAATTCAATTCTACCTTATCTCCTCCTTGAATGAAGTATAAACACTCAGTTTTCTTTCACATGTTTGACTGGTGTAGACTTTTTATTGGAATGGCAAACAATAAGCACAAAAGTAAAGGTATACAAAATAAATTCATATATGACATGGAGATAATCCCTCACTAGGGGAGAGGGGCCAGTAGTCGTGCCAGGTCCAATAGTCATGCACTCAATTGTGATTATTCATTTAAATACTAGAATAAATTAATATTATATCTCGTATATATTCATTTCACATATTACCAAGTATGTGGCATTATGGGACCAATAGTTGTTCAAGTCAAAAAAAATATATACATTCATGAACAAGTAAAATAAATATTTTTTTGGCTCAAATAAAATATCTAAACCATCCACTATAAGTGCACCATTTATAAAATTAAATGCTCATTTGATAAAATAAGACACTCATTTAAACAAGTATTGTTATCATAGTGAACAAGTATCGTTCTTATGTGTACAACTATTGGGGTAGCAATGTACAAGCATTGGAGTATTTAATATTAATAGTTTTTCCTATCACAAATATAAAAGGTGAGCACAATAAATACCATGTGTTTTTTCAATAAATATGAAGGATTTTCAAAAAGTTTTAGTGTTCAACTATTGGTCCATTTTTGTTGGATTTGAGTTGTAATTTAAATAATTATGTGTTGTTTTTATAACAACAAATAGTTTTTATGTGTTCAACTATTGGTCCATTTGTGTTGAATATAAAAGTTAGAGATAACAAAGATTTATGGTTACCAATAGGTATTTGGTCCATTTAGGTTGCATATAAGTTTTATTTTTAATAAAAATATGATATTCTACAAGCAACAAATGATTTTTTTTGTTTGACTACTAGGGGTACCATGATTAAGATTTGGTTGAATCTTTAAAAATTCAAATTCTGGACACTTCTCAGTAGATGTGTTGATGTGGCAAGTTTCATGATGAGTCACACCTTCAAACCTTAGTTATAGATAGATAAGACACTAGTCCACATTTCAAAAAAAAAATGAAGGTCCTATGATATTCTAGTCAATCGCTACATATTGATGAAGTTATCCTGCATGACTACAATAGGACACATGTACACAATTTTATTAGGTGAGATATCAATTTTTATGCTTGGAAATTTTTATATACTTTACTTTAAAGAGACAACGTGCCTCTTTTTACACTTTGCAATTCCTACAACTTTACAAGAATTTCTCATTAATATTGAATATTCAATTTAGTAATAACTATTTAACACTTTCTCTTTTTAGAATTTAAGATTTTTTTATCAACATTTAAACAACCCATTTAATCTTTTAAAGTTTGGTCTTTTATTTTACATAAACTTATTTTGTATTCAAACAATTCATTATTTTAGTCATTGTCAAACAATCTTTTCATCTTATTAGTGTTACAACAGATTCAATCAAATTCGTAGGAAAATATGAAACAAATCAAATAAGAACTACATATATTGTAACCATATGACTCACATATGAATCCTTGGACCAATTAATTTTTTTCCAAAACTCCAAGTTAGGAATTATAAGATTTTGGTTAGATAAATGTTTCTTTATCACACCACCTCTAATGTTGAGAAGGCTATGTCTAACAAGTTAGAGGCTAAAACGATATATTTTGAATATAGTTTTTCGATTGTGAAGATTTTTGTGCATAGAAAGTTGCAAAATAAATACCAAACTATGATTTTGAGGCCACTAAGTAGAGGTCGAGCATATTGTAGGTCTATTTCATACACTGCAATGTTCCATTTCTCATAATCAGGAATCTAGAGAATTATTTTTAATAAATGATAATTTTGTTGTTACTTAGAAGATTTCTTATGTCCTTGCATTAAGGTTCATGATTTTTACCATTCTTTCAAGTAGCATTAGTTGTCTATACAAGCAATGAGAGTTAGACTAGTTCTTTTTATCATGAAAGTTTTCATTTTTATTTTTAATTTAAGGAAGATTTAGGTAACTATTGATGATGGTTTTTATGCTTTATTATTTTGATAAGTTTCTTAATTAATATAAGCTAGCTTTTCTAAAATATTAAAAGTGAATTATAAAAGAAATATTCTAAATTTATTATTTCATATAGAAATAAGTTTCTAAATTAATATAATTAAAATTAAAAAAAATCTCCAAGGTCTTTTTAAAACAATATATTTGTAATCTTCTCCAATAAAAAAAAATAGTATTTATGCAAATAAGATATTTAAAAAATATGTTAAACTACTACAAATATATATATATATATATATATATATATATATATATATATATATATATATAATTATGATTGAATATTTTTAAATTTACTATTGCATATAAATATAAGTTTCTAAATTAATATACTTAAAATTTTAAAAGAATAAAAAACAATTGTTCTTTCTGAATTTTTAAATTAATATATTTAAAATTAAAAAATAGAAATCAAATAAAAAGGAAATATTCTAAATTTACTATTATACATTAAAAAATATTCGTATTTTTTAAAAAATTGGAAACATTTCAAAAGGAAAAATAACTCACATATAAAGAAATATTATAAATTTAAGATTTTACTAAAGATTTTATCGTACAAAAATATAGCAACTTAAATATATAATATTCTTTTCATAATAAATGCACATATATAATTACTTTTAAATTACAAAATTAAATATAAAGAAAATATAATAAGTTTATTATGACACATAAAAACAAGCGCTCTGAAAAGCTCAAGTCTCTGCAAGGGAGCAAAAAGTTTGTCTATGATATTTGAAGGTGTGATGATAGGTGCAGTTGAATGTGTTTGCACAATGTTGAGCAGTTGTGAGGACATAATAGGGAAAATTCTAATGATGCGGTTTTGGAAAGCAAGTTTTTTAATGTATATATATATATATTTGCATGTACGTAGACATAGAAATAATGATAGATGCAAAGATATGTGCATATATATGTAAATCATGGATGTAGAAACAGTAGAGAAATCGAGTAAGAGATAGGTGTGGTTTTCAATAAGAAAATAAAATATTAAGAACATTTGATGAAGGAGTAAGGGAAGACAAATAATGTATTATAGTATGAATAGGTAAAGGGGGTTGTCCTAATTAGTTTCTCCATAGCATAAACCAATGAGTAGATAAATTTTTTATTAATATCTAGATCTCAGTTATGCGTCTTTTCTCTTGAGAAGCTAGTCTCATCATTTAGAATTGATCTTGTAATTGCAAGTATTGAGTAGGTAGATATTGTGGGTAGATGTATGACTCATTCTCTAACTTGTACATCTTGACCAGTCATATTCAATTATGAAGTCATTAAAGAAAATAAACGTTGATTTGTTTTTTGATTAAATGTAAACTATTTATATTGGTTTATACATTTGGATAACTTGTTCAAAGTATTTTAAAATTAGTCCAGTGAGTATAAATTGTCATAGCAAATTGTTGAAAACATGTAAAAATTGTTTGCAAATTCTTTTCAAAGTAGTTAGTAATTTTACCATGTATTTTAAAGATGAATTAACGATTATCTATGTATTGTGAAAGCAAGAAATAGAAAACATTAATTAATAATCTTCTTCAAAATAGAGTATACGTCAATTCAATTTAGACAAAAGTGGAAGATTGAACAAGACTAGGTGAAAGCATATATATGTAGTTAAACTTAGTAAAACAAATTGTTATTGTAGTCATATTGCCAAAATATTAATAATCCTCATTTATTTTGAGTCCAAACAATAAAGTTTTAAAATAAATTTGTTATTTTAAAATATTTTCAAAATAATTATTTAAAAAAGATGTGACTTTTGATGTAATTTTCTCACTTTAATAACATAGTGGTCCTATTAAAATAATTAAATCCACAACAAAAGATGGCCAAAATATCATATATTAAGTTAAATTTTACATATGTAAAATTTAGTCATTGTAGAGAAGAACATGATTGTGCATGTTAATATATAAGAGATAATATTTTTAAAAATTTTCTTTCTATCTTCTCTGTATAGTCAACCAAAAAAAATTTATAGCGTAAATTACAAACCACCTTTAAATATCCCCAATTTATTCCAACATTAAGCATTGCCTACTTGTATAATCTCACAATAAACTAAACTAGGACTAATCTCATATAATAGAACCTAAAATATTAAAATTTTGTAAAAAATATATTTAAAAAAAAGGTAACAATAATTGACCATCGTACTATATGACTAAAGAGCTAAGATGTAGATGTAGACCAATCTTTAGTAGTGTTCCTTGGACCACTTGCCCTCTCAAGCAAAGGCAAGATATCTATGGGCAGATGAAAATCTCTAGGAGTGCCAAGAAATGCACTTATTATTTTTTCTAATCTCTTAACTATCTCCATCATATTTGGGCGTTGTTGTGGTAACTCCCTTGTGCAAACCAATCCTACTTGTATACATTGAGTAAGGCATGCCAATACCATTGATAAGTCCATTTCATTAACATCTCTAAGCAAGGTGTTGTCCACCACTTCTATTAGTCTATTTGGAAAATCCATACTTGCCCATTTTGAAAGATTGATATCTTCTACAAACATGTCATTTGTAGGTCTCCTCCTTGTCAACAACTCTAAAAGTAGAATTCCATAACTATATACATCACCTTTTGTTGAAATTTTTCTACCTATTCCATACTCTGAAATACAATAAAATAACTAGTAAATCTCATGACATTTGAAACATAGATATAAAATATAGAAAATAATTTAATAAATTTATATTCTAATATACAAAATCTGTACCTGGTGCAATGTAGCCAATAGATCCTTTGAGTGAATTTGTAGGAGTCTTTGAATCCATTACATTCTCAAATAAGAATTTGGTAATGCCAAAGTTTAATATATATGGAGTCATATCATCCCCTAACAATACATTATTAGGCTTTTGGTCACAATGAATGACTTGGACAAAGCAATGATGATGTAGATATTTCACTCCTTGTGCTACATCCTTTACTATTCTTAATTGGTCACATAAACTTAATCTACATTGATCTCCTCCCTCGGGATAGAGTCATCTCTCCAAGCTTTCATTTGACATGAATGGAAGAACCAATTGTTTAAAACCAAGGTTAAAGAGAAAACTTAAATAATTTTGATCACATTGAGGTGTCTTTAACACATCACATTCTCTGTCAAAAATTTGGAGAGGATTTTCATCATGCAAATTGAGAACTTTAATAGCAATATTTGTGCCATTGTTGAGAATCCCTCTATAAATAGATCCAAAACTACCAACCCCTAGCTAATTGGTCCCACTAAACCCATCACTTCCATCTACAAGTTCTTCATATGAAATTCTTCAAGGCCCAATGTTGAGGTCAATGGGACTCTGACTAGTAGGTCTCCTTCTATAGAAAATTATAATCAATACAAAATACATAATGAAGATTGCAATGCCAATCACAACTAATACTACCACATTTTTAGATACTAAGATTTGTCTGTGTTTGGAATCAGAGCATGGCTACAAATTAATCCACTTGCTACACAAGCCAATATTTCTTGAAACTATCAACTCATTAATTGCTGCAAAAACACCTCCCTTTGGAACCTCTCTTGTTAATTTGTTTGAAGAGAGATTAATATGCTCAAGCATTTTCATTTCTTGGAAATCCATTGGGATTGTACCTAACAAATTATTTCTTGAGAGATCAATATCTTGAATATTTTTTAGATTTGTGAGTGATGCTGGTATTGGACCATCAAATGAATTCCATTAAAGATTCAAATATTGCAAGTTTGTGCAACTTGATAGTGCACTTGGAATTTCACCTGAGAATTTATTGAGAGACACATCTATAGCTTGGACCATTTCCATTTTACTCATTACTAAAATGGAACCTTGTAATAAATTGTTGGAAACATTGAAATAAAATTGGAGATTTGTAGGTCTTACCCATTCAATAGGTATACTTCCTTCTAGTTTTTTTTAGAAAAATCCACTCCCTCCAAAGTGATACATCTCCCTAAACTAGCAGGCATTTTCCCTGAAAGTTTATTGTGATCAAGATAAAGACGTCTTAGTTGTGGAAGATTTCCAAGAGCATCTAGAATTTTTCCTGAAATCATGTTTTCACTCAATAATAATAGCCCAAGCCTTTTTGCATGACCCATCTTTTTGGAATTCTCCCATATAAATTATTTTTTCCCAAAAACAATCTTTCAAGATTTTGAATTTGACCAAGTGTGGATGGAATGGTTCCATTGAGATGATTGTCATATAAGCTTAAGAGTGCCAACTTTGTGAGGTTGCTAATGCTACTTGGTATGTTTCCCTTAAGTTTATTGGAGGATAGGTCTAATGTATGGATTTGGCTTGATAGTTGTCCAAATGAAGAGGGAAAAAAGTGAGTGAGATAGTTATCAAACAACTACAGGTTTTGTAAATAAGAGCGATTAGTCAAGGCTATTATAAAATACAATCCATTACTTCCACTCACAAGATTATTTCCCCATAATCTAAGCTCTTGAAGTTGAAGCAATTTTCCAAAATCTAAGGGAACTTTGCCATTAAGTTGGTTTGTTGTTAAAGAAACAATTTGAAGTTGAGTGCAATTAAAGAGGGATGTTTGGAATTTCTCCTGTGATTTTATTTTTCCACAAATATAGTTCTTGCAACTCTAATAGTTTTCCAATTTGCGAGGGAATGTGACCACTCAAAGAGTTTTTCCCAAGATAAATAATTCTAAGTTGAGTAAGCATACCCAATTCCATAAGAATAGCACCATGGAATATGTTGTGACTCAAATCTAATATAGTTAAGGATGACATATTTCCTATGGAAGCTAGGATTGTACCTGTTAGTTGGTTTTTTCCTAAACCAAGACCTTCTAAATGGAAAAGTAGGCCAAGGTGGGAAGGAATGTTGCCACTTAGATGGTTAAGAGACAATTTGAGAACTTGCAAAAATCAACAGCTTGGTAGAGTGGATGGAATGGGGCCTTCCAATTCATTTATAGAAAATCTAAGTATCCTAAGCCAAAAAACCCTCCCCAATTGAGGAGGAATTTGGCCGTGGAAGCTATTATTCTAGAGAACAAGTACTCCCAATGAAAGGAAAGATGGGGCCCACTAAAGACATACCTGTGAGATTCAAGGAAACCACACATTGATGATGAGAAGATCAGGAAACACCAGTCCAATTGCAGAAAGAGTGATGGGGAGACCAATCAGACAAGTAATTGTTGCAACCTCCTGAAAGAGAATGTTTGAAAGCCAAAAGAGCTTCTTCATCAAAATGATAAGAAGGAGAAGAAGAATAAGAAATTGGTATTGCAAATAGAAATAATGAAAAGAGCATGAGACAGTAGTTGTTTGACATCATCTTGGAGTGCATCCACACTGGTTATCCAATGGTGTTTGTTTAGGGAAATATGTTTGGTATTTAAAGGAGGAGATAACGCAGATTCGAATTCAAAAATGCACAGTCATCTCTTTTAACATCAACTCCTTTTGCACTCTTCTTTTATTGTGAATAATTAGCAAGGGATTATATTAATCTTAATATTTTGATCTTATCTTCGTTTGTTATTGCCGAGCATTGCACAATAATTCCTCATTTTTCTCTTTGCTGGTGAATAGTGGTAGAGAAAGTTGTGGAAAATGCATTTATCTCACTTTCCTAATAATTAGAGAATTTATGTTGTCGACAAAGACTAGGCGAATGAAAACCTAGTGTTATCGCACTTTGCTTTATTTATATTTAGAAGTTAGTGGGAAAACATAAAAAGTTGTGGAAATGGGAAGACCTTAATAATTAAATAATAATAAATTTATAACTATAAAACTAGCAATGGCGCCTTGGTGTGCAATGGGTACGTTGAAGAAGTGTGGAAGGTCAATTTGAAAAAAAAATCTATTTTTTGGGTACATTTGTGCAATACATGAGGTCAATTGGTAGCCCACTTAGCAAATGATGTTGTTTGTGCAATAAATGTCTCAATGGAGAAGTGATAGCTTCAAATCAACTATGCATCCATTTACAAGGATCCAAACACGATTCTAACAAAACCTCTGAATCGGTAAAATAATCAAGTTCCTTTACCAACATGCTCATGTTATACTTACAATAGGGAGAGAGGGAAACAAAGGGAGACATTAGGGGGAGAGAGAAAGAGGGGGGAGGTAGAGATGAAGATAAAGGGAGAGAGGAAGAGGGAGAGATAGAGAGAGGTTGAGGGAGAGATAAAGATATTGAGAGATAGGAAGATAGAGAGGGAGAAATAGAGAAGAATAGATAGAGAGATATAGAAGGAGAGATAGAGAGAATTATAAATGGTGAGATAGAGTGATAGAGAGAGATATAAGGAGATATATAGAAGAGGAGAGGGAAGATAGATAAATAGAAAGACAAACAAAAAGAATTGGAGATAGAGAGATAGAAAGGGGGAGAGAGAAATAGGGGGAGATAGAGTGAGAGAGAGAGGAGGGAGAGATATAGATATATGGGAAGAGAAAGAGGATAGATATATAGTTCAAAAGATAGAGGGGGTAGAGAGAGAGAGAGAGATGCAAGTAGAGGTAAGGAGATAATGATAGGGGAGAGAGATAAAGAGGAATATAGGGATAGAGATGGAGATAGAGAGAGAAGTAGACATATATAGAAAGAGGGAGTGATAGAGATAGAAAGAGGGAGAGATAGAGATAGAAATAACTTGGTTAAGATAAAGGGGGTGAGAGCTAAATATATAGAGAGAGAGGGAGAGATGTAATGAGAGAGGAAGAGGGAGAGGGAAAGAGAGGGAGAGGAATAGAGAGATAAATATATAGAGAGGGATATAATTTAAGTTGTATTATATTAAATATATATTATAAATATAAATTACTTCTAGACCTTTACATTGTGTTGAATGTTATATGAGCCTATTCTATTTTGTTGCTTGCTTGCTAATGGTTCTCAATAATCCACAAGTTACAATGTAAGGCTCTAAGGGCATTATCTCCATTGTATCTTTACAAATATACCATTCCTTAGGTGATCCCACAATAGTGGTTTACAATTTTTGGCCAAACTAGACACTGAAATAATTTTTCTAACTAAATCTTCACTTTCAGGCACCTATAGCGGCTAAACTGTGAGGAATTTGAAAATGATGCAAACTAGATTTTCATGAAATTTTGTCTGTAGATTTTAAATATATTTTTTTTCAAAATTTTTGGAATCAGATTGCACTTCTTTTTCTATCTCCCTCGAAAATTAGTTTTTTTTAGAAAACAACATTTTTAAAAAGTGACGCTCACCATATAACGCAAAACTTTTTTTCCATGAAGGATTAAATTCTAATTATTTGGAATTTAGATTTGTAACTCCGATATCTAGTGCTTCCATTTGGTTAGATAGTGTTTTATTGAATATTTTTTCCTTAATCAAGTTTCAGAGTCAAACCAATTACAATTCAAACATAGGTGGACCGTGTAACACAACTTTTTTTGTATGTATCAAAATTCAATTTTTACTTCTTTTTGTTGGATCAAGGACTCCAATATCTTGTGCACTCATATTTTTCAAAAAAAATGATAATCTTCTATTTTTCCACATGTGCAAAATAGAGAGCTTCATTTTTGGTGAAAAACCTATGTTTAATAAAACTCAAAAAAAAAAGATAATAAAACCAAAACATATTAAAATTATATTCGTTGGATAACTCATTCTGAGGACTACCTGATATTAGTTGGGTTTGTGAAGTCTCCTCCATTTTCATCCTCAAATCGAGCTTCAAAGTGCAAAATTTTGGAAATTTTTGGTGCCTGGTGGGGAGAAGGGGGGGAAAGGGTGTTTTGAGTGAACTAGGGTTTTCTTGAACGTCAAAAATATGTTTGATCGAATAGGGGTTTGATCGAACTAGTTCAAAATAATATAAAAAATACGTTGGTGGGCTGGTTCGAGCGAACTCTTAACTGACGTCTACTCGAACCCCCTGCCATGAATCCTTTTTTTTTGCCATTTTTCCAATAGTTTTATTTTATAATATATAATATTAATTATATCTATATAATAGTTATTAATAATATATAAATGATATCTATTATTAATAATTATAAATAATATACTATATACTTATATATTATTAATAATTATAAATAATTAGAAATAAATATTATAATATCAATATATACTTTTGAATTAAATACATTAAAATATATTGTGTTTAAATAAATATAAAATTATAAATAAACAAAATTTAAAATAAAAATAGTAATATATTATAATTTATAAAAAGAAAATATTTAATTTGAATATAGAATGTTTAGTTTAAACATAATATAAATTTCAAATATTATTTTCCCTCATCAATAATGAGGTAGTGCTTGTTCACCGTATAATTAAAATATGCAATTGATTGAGAAAGGTCATCAACAAACAAGACTTTGACATAGGAATCGTAAATATCATTTTAGAGTTTTTTGATAACCAATTAATGAATGACGTGTTGTGAACGATGGGGATGAGAAAAAAACTAGCAAGTAAAATATTAGGATATGGAGAGAGACAAAGAGATAGATAAATAAAGAGAATTAGAGATAGGGTAAATAGAGATGGTGAGAGGGAGAGAGAAAAAGGGGATGATAGAGAAAGGGAGAAAGAAGTAGGGGGAGATAGAGATATATGGGAAGAGAAAGGGAGAGAGAGGTAGAGATAGAGAGATAGATAGGGGGATATGGAGGGAGTGGTGGAGGGAGAGAGATGGGGAGAGATAGAGAGAGGGGGAGATAGAGAGAGAGAGAGAGAGAGAGAGGGTTAAGGGTAGATGGGAGAGAGATAGAGAGGAGTGATTGAGAGAGAGAGACCTAAGAGAGGGAGGGGATAGGAGGGAGAGACTTGAGAGAGAGAGAGGGAGGGAGTGGGAGAGATATTAGAGGGTATAGGGTTAAGAGTAGAGGGTTTAAGGGCTTAGGATTTAGGGTAGAGGGTATAGGTTTTAAGGGTGTAATGGTAGAGGGTAGAGGATAAAGGGTTTTAGGGTTTAATGGTTTAAGGGTTAAGGGTAGAGGGTAGAGGGTTTAAGGGTATAAGGCTTAAGGGTAAAGGGTAGAGGGGAGAGAGATAGGAGTGAGAGAGAGAGAGAGAGATTTGAGAGTGGGTAGGAGGGAGAGACTTGAGAGAGAGAGAGGGAGGGAGTGGGAGAGAGGCAGAGGGTACAAGGGTTTAAGGGTTAAGGGTAGAGGGAGAGGGAGAGGGGAGGGGTACTTGAGAGAGTGGGACAAGGGTTTAGGAGGGTTAGAGGGGGAGAGAGGGAGAGAAGGGGAGGGAGAGAGAGAGAGAGAGGGAGGGAGTGGGAGAGAGATATAGGGTATAGGGTTTAAGACCCATTTAGGGTTTAAGGGTTAAGGGTTAAGGGTAGAGGGTAGAGGGGAGCTTGAGATAAAAGGAGTGAGTGAGTGAGAGACAAAGACCTGAGAGAGGGAGAGGGTAGGAGGGAGAGATTTGAAAGAGAGAGAGAGGGAGAGAGATATAGGGTAGAGGCACTACAACAAAAACCTGTGATTTTCTCAACTTTTTGCTCTATTTTTTGCTTCCACCCACTAATTTAATGTATTTTTTGGTAATTTTTTGAAAACGTTGATGCTATTTATCGGGATGGCACAATTTTTGGCATTTATTATGCCAACCAGTACAAGTTAGTGTTAATTTAGGCTCTAATTAGCACCCTATGTAACACCGAATTTAGCATCAATATTAGCTTCAAGTGTAGCACCTCTTTTAGCTCTGACTTTAGCTTCAAGTTTAGCTTCAGGTTTAGTGTTGGTTTAGACACCCCTTTGTTGAAGAGACTTATTTATATGTCTCATCAAAACATAACTCTCGGATATAACGAAGTAATGTCGATGAGACATTGAGATATCAGTAATACAAATAAGATTGTCTCATCGACACTCTTCAAGTAATGATCAAAAGCATACACCACTATATCGCCGGGAAGGTGAGGAACATATGCAATAGAGCAGTATACACTGCAACCCCGCAGCAAGAATCCTTGAGCAAGGTGGTAGTGTGGTAAAAAATAGAAGGGAAGGGCAGAACACCGCTATACCGCAGCAATAATCACAAGTCTCCCCAACATGGAAGAGTTACACTGATATATAAAGAAATACTGCTGAAGGAAAATATCAATGAGACAGTGGCATATCAACAAGAGGTATTAACTTGTCTCATCAACACCACCAACCAACATTAGATGAACATAAGATCTAATGTCATTAGACATTGAGATATTGGTAAGACAAATAAGATTGTCTCATCGACACTCTTCAAGTAATGATCAAAAGCATACACCACTATACCATCGGTGATCTAGAGGATTTTTTGTCAATTTTGGAATTCTCCATTTTTCTCTAGCTTTGGTATCATTAGAAAGTGCTCGGGACCCTGACTCCAATGCAACTAGAACAGAGTCAATCGGAGTCCCGAAGCTCAAGATATATATGGTCAAACCTTTGGTCAACTCTCAAAACCAAGCCAAAGAAAGGGTAAAAATAAAAGTCATCAAAATTGGTCAAAGTTAGCACCATTTCGAAGTGGTCATCATCACGATTTTGGTGGAGTTCATTTCATGGAAAATGAAGTTCGTATGGTGAAGTTATGGAAGGTAAAAGATTGGGTCAACTCGATGACGTTAGTGCCCAGTCAGCCCAATGGCCAATCATCCCCTGACATATGGAAATACCTCATCCCTCCATGTGGCAAAAATTATTCTGGAAAAAATTAAAAATCAAATTAAAAAATAAAAATAAAAATATATATATATAATAAAAAATAAAGTATATATTTTTTTAAAAAATAAGATGGGCTCCACCCATGCATGAGGGGTGGCCCACATTAAGTGGGGCGCCAACCATGGTATGGGGGGTGAGCCACCTTAATGGGAAACACATCCCCCACTTTAAGGAGGAGATAAAGAGGAGGGGAGTTTGGTGGGACCACCAACCCCCATTCTCTCTAAAACTTAATTAATTTTTTCCATAAAATGTCTTAAAATAAGGCTATTTCATAAATTTTTAAACCATGGAAATTTAATACCCCTCTATTCAGGAATATTAGGAATATTATTCCTAAATTAAGGAGCCTATTCAAACTACATCCCCAAATTAATAGGGAATAAATCCCTTTGTAACCATTCAAATGGAAAAATAAATTATCTTGAGGGGATATTATCCTTCCGGGAATCATAAGAAGGGGATATTATTAGAATTTTCTCTATGTAAGGGAGACTGGGTAGTTAATTGGTTTTACACCAATTTTGGAAAAAAATGTAATATAAAAAAGGGTAGAATAGGGGTGTGAAGGCAAGTGATTTTTGGAAGAATTTTGCAAGTGTGAGAGATTGTTTTCCTTGGAGGAATTATTGTATTTATGTGCTTTTGGAGAAGCTTTTTTCCACGCACTTTGAAATTTCATTTGTAGATTTCCTTGTAAACCAAGGGAAGGTTCTTCCAATGAATGTAACTGAATTTCTGGAGGAATAATCAGATCGTTCCACTCATTGGAGAGGGGCCCGGAGATGTAGTCATTTTGAATGACGAACTCTGTTATCAATTTCGTTTGCACTATCTTTCTCTCTCATATGTTCTTTCTTTGATCTCTTTGTAATTTTGTAATTTTTTTTTTATGTTAAGTTGTAAGTAAGCACTTTTGGTTTGTAATTGTTAATGTAAGCATTCAAAGCAATTGTCTTAGATCCTTAAAATAGATCAGTCGGGAACATGAGCAACATATGTGGTAGAGCGGTATACATCGCAACCCCGCAACAAGAAGCCTTGAGCAAGGTGGTAGTGCGGTAAATGTGGCATCATTACAATTTACAACAATAAATGTAGAAAATCATATCAGTTGCCAAAATTAAATGTTATTAAATTTTTAAGGGTTGCCAAAACTAATATGACTGAATATCGCGCCATCCAAAGATAAGTAAGTTTTCCCAATATCGCACTCAATTGCAGTGCACTAGCATGGAAGGAGCTAAGGATATGAGAAGAAGTCCTGCAAGCATGAAATACTCGGGTAAGTGCACAAAAACTCTCTAAAAGAGCTCTATTAATATAAAAAATATTTCAAGGTTTTGTCATCTAAAGCCATAGTAGAGAAAATTGAAACATGCCTCCTAAAAGAAAATAATCAGAAGTAAAAGAAAATCAACCTAAAATTAAAGATGAACCTAAAGTAAAGAAGAGACCACTCCATAAGTCCATATTAGATATACTTCCAGGGTCTACTAAAGATGGTAATAAGAATTTTCTCATGGACACCGCACAAAGTTGTAGGGATACCCTCATTTCCAAATATGGATGGGACCTATTTGGTATTTTTACAATAAGAGAAATAAGGAGATTCCAGTGTCAAACGCTTGGATGTTTGATATAGCAAGGTTGACTGTCCCAAATGTGTTTTTTGATGTAGAATTTATCAGACTACTAGCCAAACACTATCACTCAGCTACCAAAATAATAAGGTTTCCAAATGACATAGTATTGGTAGAAGTAACCAGAAAAGCCATCATTGAGTGTTTTGGCTTAAACAAGCATGCTCTGACCAAGATAAACCTATAGAAAAGTGAGGAGGATTATGCTAGGTTAAAAAGGACTTATAGAAGTGATGATGTACCCCTATATATGAAAAGAGGCATTGGTAACAGAACATTCCCCATCTCTACTACCACTACTGAACCATTTAATGTGACAAATTTTTAGTATTACTTTGTGAATACATATTTACCTCTTTGCCCGGTGTTGGGGATAGATGCTCAAGCTAAAATTCCAATAGGCCTAATGATTATGGCCATGAGAATTCAAAACCCTAAAACTAATATTGAATATGACTTTGCTTCATACCTTGAGAAGGCATTAGATGATGAATTCTCCCAAGTTATAGAGGATAGAGCACTGATTACATTCAGACACTATTCCCTATTGTGTCATTTGATATTGTACTAGAATAGGGACCAATGGACTAAAAGAATGGACTTGGCTATATTAGATGAGCAAAGGAATCCCACACCTATCCAAAAATGGTGCTATATATGGACAGTCGGTGCAAGAATTCAAGCTTTGTTGTATTCTATGAAGACTTTGTACACATAATCCTTCAAGTTCTTGGGTATGCAATACAAAGATTGTCAACCAAAATTTTGCAACTAGAGAGACCTTTGGCTTTAAGACCAAAGCAGGGTCATACACACAATTTTGGAGATTGGTTCTTCCTACCGAAAGTTACAATAATAAGAGTTTATGGATGCCATGTTGCTCCACACATATTGCCAAAATTTGTGCCCATCATATTAGTATTTCTTGAATCTATGTGGATGGAGAAAGATATAATGCACAAGCAGAAGAAAGGAACTTTCCTACCAAACCAAACCAAGTGTGAAGATTGGACTGTAGGCTCAAAAACACTAGAGGAGTTACAGTATTATTTGAAGACAAGATATGCATTGAAATCTAGAAAAGAAAGAGCATTTGACCCTAAAAATCATATGAAAAACATAAGGAAAAATCTTCTTACCAAAGTGAGAGTGCCACACCAAGTGGATTTTAAAGATGTCATAAGGAATTGCATTACTTATAATGATGTATTTAGTAGAAGGAAAAAATGGGAATATATGAAGAAGGTTGAAGAATGGATGAAGTAGAGGAACAAGGATTTCCTAGGATACTTTGTTGAGGAAAAGGACCCCATCAAGAAGATAGAATTGATAATTGGTAGATATGGAGACTTGTACAAAAAGAAGGAAGCATATCTCAAAGAACATCATAGTGGTGCAACTGTGAAGCATACCCCGGGTGAAACCTCTAAGCCTCCCATGGAGTAGTTACCTCCCAAAAGATAGAAGATGGGAAGTATTGAACAATTAGTACCTTATGAGGATATTAAAGAGGTGGGTGATACTAAGGAAGTGGCTACAATACTGTAGACATTGAAAGGTGATATTGAAGCTGATCAGCCCCTGCTTGAGACTAGTGCCCATAAACATGACAAAAGGATGGGTGATGTAGAAAAAACAAGTATAGAGGTACATGAAGATGAAAGGGAAATTGTAGCCAGGACATTTATAGAAGATTATGAATTCATTAAGACTCATGAGTTTAAGGATTTTTTGTTGAAGATGATGATAAAATAATTTCAAGAGAGGATGGAATCAGCTAAAGCAAGAATTGAAGAATCAGAGAAAAATGAAATGGTACCACAAAATTTTGGCCAATAATTAAGAGTTGAAAACATTGACATTAGCCCCAAGAAGACTAGAGAAATGGTTTTGAAGAGAAATATGCTCATTTTCCCTAGCTTGGAATTAAAGAAAATGTTTTTGCTTGACCAAGTGCAAGCTTAGGAAGATCCAATGCTAGTTGCAGAATTTGACTATGAAGAAGGTGTGAGTGGAAATGGGTATAACCCAAAGATTGAAACCCTGGCCATATGCATCAAACAAAAAAATACACAGAAGTCAAAATTATTGGATGTAATTCAAGGGATGAAAGGGGCAGTGATGGTAAGGACAATACAAGATACCAGCCCTTTGGAGGTAGCCACAATGACCATGCATTCGACCATGTTCACTCGAGCAACTGTTAAGGGATTAGAAGATAGATTGAAGGAGTATGAAAAGGAAAAAAGGTTCCTAAATGATGAAGTTAATAAAATATTCATGGAGGATGTCAAAATGAAAGAATAATTAAGAGGAGCAGGACCCTCACAAAGCAAGGAGATGGTGTTATATAGGCCTCCTATTACTCCAATGGATATTGTGAAGAACATTTCTGCAGAATAGGTAAAAACTCCAGAGAAGGAAGTGGATGATGTAAAGAAGGCCAGTAATCAAATCCAAGATGAAGTGAAAAGATGAATTTGTGAAGTTATGGAAAAGATTCTTGAGCACAAGATAAAATCAATTATGGATAAACTAGATAATGTGCATGATAGTTATATAACACTTCAATAGGCAATTGATCAAATAAAGAAACATATGCTTGTATTAGATCCTTTTTTCAAAAGGTGGTAGCCTATTCACCACACTTTGGATAAGTTATGCAAAGTTCTACAAAGAAGTCTTGATGCACCCACAACATTAAAGCCAACTAAACAAACTGTGAAGATGATTATTGATGAATTTCAGTATGTACAAGGGTTTGATAAAAAGATTGTAGCACGAATGGATTTATTCCATACATACAAATAGTGGTACCTGAAATCATGAGAGATGGTGATCAGTTGGAGGACTTGGATAAGTGGAAGAAAGAATTCAGTCAGGTTTTTCATAAGTGTGTAACTCATATACAGCCGGAGGATGATGATACCAGTCTTCCCAGGCTAAATTAGATCATGGATGGGTTGATTTTTCTTGATGCAGGATACCTAAAGTTTTTCAATGATACAAAGGAATTACTAGATAGTTGATGGAAAAATCATCTTGAAAACATGCAAAAGATCCAGGAATATAAGTGGCCATAAGATTTTATGGTGTATTAGTGGGAGGAAAAGTATTTGGTTTCTTAAGAATAGGACACTGAGGCGAGAGCATTTGGACGTTCATCATGAAGAGGAAGACTTTTCCAGATCAATGATCACGGTTCTTCTACGTTGAATAATGGAACCATATGTCAAAATTTCTTAAGTCTTGTTATTTCCTTAATTATGCTAATTAAATAGTTGTTAGTAAAAGAAGTAGTTGTGAAAGGTTGTTTCTTTTTGTAAAATGCTTGTAGCTTGTTGCTTCTTATATTAATAGGAAACCAAGGCTTGGTTTTAATATATCATAATCATATATCATTTCCATTTTGAAGACTTTTGTTATTAATATATATCAATTGAAGCAATAAAATGGATAACATCTTCTTATCAGAGATTCTCCATGACTGTGTTATCATTCTGTATTTTTCTTATGTTTGCCATACTTATTTCTTCTTATATTTCAATGAATATTAGTTATTGAGCCTCAATATTGTGCTTATGTGAATGAAAATGCTGATACAGTAAAGTATTTATTGTGGATGTTGGTAGAGCTGCTAATTTTAATGAAAATTTGAGCTTATTTTGCCTTGTTACATGTTCAACATAAAAATGGAAACTATTTAAAAATAATGAAGTTAACAAAGTTGCTTATTTAAATAATTCTGAGTAATGTGCATTAATATTTTATTAATTTTTTTGTCTTCATGAACATATGTTGATACAAAGTGAATGGAAGAAGCATCCAAGTAATCCTATTTTTTTCTACCAACAATTCATACGAAAGATTGAACAATTTAAGGATATTGCAATAGGTATTTGTATACACCTAAAAATGGTCACATCACAATAGTCTGGTAATTAATTAAATATTTTTAATATTTAATTAAATATCTGAATTCAATCTGCGTATAAATGAATTTGAATAATTTATTTATATTGTTCATTCTTTCATTTTGATTAAATAAATAAGTTTATTTAATCACTTTTCTTGTTCATTTTCTTAATTAATTAAATAAACATTATGATTTATTTATATTAATTATCATATATAATCTTGGCCTGAATATTTTATTCAAATAAAGATTAAATATTCTTTTCTTCTAAATTCTATTCACAATTAAATATTCCAAATATTTAATTAATTCTTCTAAAATCTATTCACAATTAAATATCCCAAACATTTAATTGAGTCTTCTATAGTCCTAAAATAAAATATTTCAAAAATATTTTAAATCCTCAAACTCACATAAAATTAAATAAATTTATTTATTTAATTTGGATTATCTGCAACAACTGTAAAACAACTTCAAAATAGAAAAATCAATAAATTTCTCTATTTTTGAGCAAAGTTGTTCCCATGGGTTGAAGAGAAACCTCCATTCTTCTGTCCAACCTCCCAACATCTTCCATATTCCTCTCAACCTCTCCATCTCTCACCTTTCAAATTTACCAGACAATCTCAAAGCCATTGATCTCTACCAGCTAGGCTCTTGCCTGCAAAAAGCTATAAAAAGGATTGTTGGGTCTCTAAAGAAAAAAAGAAGCTTTTGTACGGGAAAACTATAGCCAATCTGCAATAGCATAGCCTTTTAGCATTCATAGCATTCTATATTTTAGCATAGCATAGCCCAACATATCAGCATTCCATATCATGGCATATCAACCTCATATCATAGTTGCAATAGCATTCATAATCCACAACCCCTGTGCATAATCTACAACCCCTGTGCTTATCCGTATACCAACATTTCACTCCACCAGCATATAGGATAGAGAATTACTCTCCCTTTACATACTCGTTCTGCAGATTGTCATTCTGAGAAGCTTTGCTTATACAATTTGAGAGCAACAGCTTCAAGCGAAATATTGGAGATAGAGGACAATGGAACGATTCTGAAGAAGCTCTGCTTGATTTCTTTGATTTCATTTTATTTAGCTTTATTTAGTTTAATGTTGCATTGGTGTGTTTTTTTATCTCATTTTGATACTAACATTTCCCACACACATTTTTGGTGCCCACCGTGGGGCCACTGCCCCAATTTTAACATCTTTGTGCAGAATTTTCTGACAGGTTATGGCTGGAAGAGTGTATTAGCGCATCAAACATGTTTCAATGCATATCACACCCAGTTTAGTGATCTTTAACTCTTTTTTAGTGCTCATTGCAGGTTCTTCAACACCCACGGAGGATTCTATAACACTCTTTACATATTCCACAACGCATTTTAATGATTCTGTAGCGCTATTTAATGTTTCTGTAGAGCTCTTTAATGATTATGTAGCACTCTTTAATGATTTTTTAGCGCTCTTTGAAGTTTCCTTAGATCATTTATGTTTTAGCACTCTTGATGTCTATTTTAGTGCATTTTTCTATTTTAGCATAGAATTTGTAAGTCTAAAACTGTAATCTGTAACTTAAGTAGAAATTTTACTGGATCTGACGCAACTGCGGCCAGTACAAGCTTTAAAAAAATGAACCAATCCTAGGATAGTCACTTAATTCAAAAATGAAGCAATCTTAGGATAGTCACCTCATTTTCTATTTTGGACTAAAAAGAACTCCATGTCTTTGTGAAGCAATATCTTCACCTAGCATAGAAAACTGTTTATTTAGGATTAAAATTGAACTCTTGCTTGCTGTGATTAAACGGTGATAGGCCTATGCTCTCCCCTTAATTGGGTGATCAAAATACCAGACTCATCTATTCTATTTTATGCAATTTTAAGCTTTGTTAAAACCTTTTAGAAGGCCTACCATAGTGGGAAAAATTACTTGCCCTATGAGAACGACCTAAGTGGGAACAACTAAAGCCAATTTTTCCAAGCCACTTTAATCAAATGCGAATGGTTGATGAAAATCCCATTTGATGATAGTGTGCATTGATAACCATCCCCAAAGCCTTTTTTCTAAAGGTTGGGAGGTCTCTCGAGGGAGTATATCATTTTCCACACTAAACAGAAACCCATACTATGAACTTTAGAACTAGTGGCTAACTTGTCAGTTTCCGAACACCTTAATTCTCACAGTGCAAGGGGAGGGAAGAATTTTCCCCCAAGATACTCACCATATAACTACCATAGACCCTGACCATCAACTATTCTCTTTGGTTAAGACTTGGAAAAGGAAAAAATGCAGGCACCCTTTAGGGGGTGATAGGGCTATGTGAGCTGACATAGTTTTAAGATGTGGGCTGTGAAATTATGGTGAATTTTTTACCATAAGAGTGAGTCTATTTAATTTATTTTATCATTGGTCTTTGAAAAAACTATTCTACAACTTGCTTGATGTGTCTTCAAAACATTAATTCAGTAAAGATCATCCAAAACTCACAATTACATTGATTACTCTCATGTTAAGAGATTGGAAATCCAGAACCTTTGTTAAGAAATCCATTCTCAAATGAATCAAAAAGCCAAAGAAACCACTTAGCTACAAGAAACTATTGAAGAAAAGACAATTCTTGTACCAAATTCAAAAGGTTTTACTTAAATATAGAACCTTTATCCATCGATATCATGACTGTGTTAGAGGTTTCATTAACGATTATGTTGTAGAACCATTATACTCACGAGCTTTCTTTCAAAGAAGAGCCCTTTCTCAAAGCAACAACCACAGTCAGCGTATTCATTCTTCTTATATTCCCCAACCTACTATTGAATACTCTACTTGTCTGAATCAATTTCTCCAATAGAGAACTCAATCACATTAGGCATTTATCACAAATCCATCTTTTTACAAAGCTATGATCAAACTTCATAAAGTGAAAAATCATTTTTCTTGGTCTTTTTTTGAAATTCCTGCAAACAGGATTTTCATCCTTTCAATTAGGGAAAACATGAGCTAAAGACTAGAAATCTTTTAAGTCATAGAATCTTCATTCTATCCTGACTTTCATATCCATCAAAAATTGCACTATTTCATTCTTTTTGATCAAAAGTTAGTAGATTTTGGGGCAAAACTTATGCCTATTGTCACGATAGCTCAAAAGCACATAGAAAAAGATGAAAGAGAAAGTATCACAAGAAAAATGGGTGATAATAGTGAGAAGGAAGAGAATACATTTTATACTAAAGAGATAACAGAAGAAAAGCTTCAAGAAGTAGAGCAGGATCCCCAATTCCACACTCTTATAGAAAGGATTTTAGAACAAAACAAAGAAAGATATTTCCTTTCATTAGCTAATCAAGGAGCTAAGTTACCTGCAGATTTTGATATAGAAGGGATTAAAGAGAATCCTGAAACTCCTAATTATTTGTGCCCTTACTCAACAGATAAAGGAATTACAAGGGCAAATAAAGGAAATGCAAGGGGGTGCAACAAAGAAGTATGTTTTGGATGACATATGTCCTTATCCATTTGATAGTAGTCTTCAAATGATTACTTTTCAAAAACATTATGAAATCCCTAAATTTGATAGGTATAATGGGAAAAATGACCCCATTGAACATGTGAGGGATTTCCAAAATATGAGTATAGAATTTGCTTATGAAGATATCTACTTAATGTGATTGTTTCCATGAAGTTTGGGTGGACAATCCATGGAGTGGCTTTCCAAGATCACTCCCCCCATCAAAAAATTTGAGGAGTTAATAAATCAGTTTATATCACAATATGCCTACAACATCCAACACTAGATAACCATGCTTGATCTTTGTAAAGTGAAACAAAAAGTAGGGGAATATTTCAGTACATTTTTGCAAAGATGGAGAAGATTGTTTGCATGATATTCCCATCTAGTTCTCGAAAAGGAAAAGATGGATATCTTCATCAATAGTCTAGATCAAGAATTAGGCTATAGGCTTAACCTTCATTGTCAGCCTAACTTTGAAAAATTGATTGAAAATGCAATCACCATTGAAGGGGCCTTGGACAAAAGAGGAGTGATAAAACTTGATAATCCAAGTTCATCCAACCATAAAAACAATAATAAAGCAAGGTTTTGGAATAGAAATAAAAATGTTGTCAATGATGGTATAGTGGATGCAAACAATCTACGAACAAGACCATCTATCTTCAACCTATCAAGTGCTCCACGAAAAAACCAACAAGGAAATACAAACCAACAAGGAAACAACAATCAACAAGGACAAAACTCCAATCAAGAAAGCATGAACAATCAAAACAACAAGGATAATGGTAATTTCAATAACAATCTTGGCAATACTCAAACATCAAATTTACCTAACCTCCATTCTTTGCAAATCAATGGAATTTTACCACTTTGGGTCAATCTCTTGAGTCTACTCTCAAGGAGCTTCTCGATAATAAGGTTATCACCTTACCACCAAAAAGAGATTATGAGCCACGATTCAAACCACCATCATGGAATGACTCCTATTATTGCAATTATCATCGATGTAAAGGTCATAGAACAAATAACTGTCAATCCTTGTGAAATCTAGTACAAGATTTAATTGACAATGGCACCATCACAATTGAAGGACATCATACCAACGACGATCATCAAGCATTCAAAGATCCTTCACCAAACTATCAAAAGGGGGAAACATTAGATACCAAAGAAAAAAGTATAAATAATGTTGAAGACAACATAATCCGCCACATATATGCAAATGATCAGTGGGTTAATGTTATCAAAATAATGGAAAAATAAGGATATCAACAGGTTAATGTGACTACGAGAGGACAAGCAAAAGTTGTCTTGAAAGGAAGTTCATCTAAGGTAGCTATTCCTCCTCCAAATAATTATAATCTAGTTGATCAACTAAGAAAAACATCAGCTCAAATCTCCATCCTTGAACTTCTCAAAATATCCCCCATACACAAAAATATTTTAGAAGAAGCTCTTGTAAACACAACTGTCGACACTGATCTGGATGTAAACAAATTTCAAGCCATGGTGGGACATTTGTCTTCCCCCACTTGTCTTTCATTTTCTAAAAAAGATGATGCCTCCATGGCACATCTGCATAATTCATTGCTTTATCTTGAAGTTATGATCCATAAACACCGAATCAGACGTGTCTTGATAGATGGAGGAGCTGGTTTAAATATTTGTACCTTAAAGCTAATACATGCTTTAGGAATATCAAAAAATTCCATTGATCCACGAAGGAAAATAACTATCAAATCATATGATGATGAAGAAAGAGCTTCTAAGGGACTAATAATGCTACCTATCAGAGTGGGACCTATTGTGAAAAATACCTTTTCTCAGGTTCTAGATCGTGATCTTTCTTATAACATACTTTTGGGTCGTCCATGGATTCATGATATGCAGGCGGTACCATCAACGTACCATCAATGCCTCAAGTTTTCATATGACGGACAAGAAATAACTATACAAGTTGACTATAATAGCACTCAAACTTGTTCAAATCTCTGAGCAACTCAAGACGCCTTTGTGCCGCACAATAGGGAAGCTCTTATTGCTTCTTCTTCCAATCTACAAGGCCAATTGCAAGAATGGACAAAGAATCTTGACACCAAGCTACATTTAAAAGATAAAGGAGTAGGAAAATATTCGCTATGCCTTTCTAGCTTACCTCCTTCTCTGAGGTAACATGGTCAGCCAACCCTATTAAAACAAAAGATTGCAACAGCCTCTACATCCCAAGCTTTTGTACCAATCACAAAGTTTGATGGATAATTCATTAAAGCTAACATTACCGAGGAAAAAGACGAAGATAGGGACATCCTAAGCTGGCTATACAAAGATGAAGATGAATATTTCTTTCACATCAAGTTACCTACTGAACAATATGGAAAAGGGTAGATTATCATGCAAAGAATGGGCTATAAAGGAAATGGTCCTATAGGAAAAAGAAAAGAAGGAATCATTGAGCCAATTCAACCTATTTCAATACATCCAAAGGATAAAACAGGACTTGCATATGGTAAAGATACAGAAGAGTCAACTTCACAGCAAGTAAAACAAACTCATGAAGGAGAATCAATTTTAGATAAACCCCATGAAGATGTCAATCTACAAAAAAATTATGAATTAGTTTTCCAATTGCAGAATAGTTTAGACACTGATTCTATTGAATATGAATGGAACATAATCTATAATGGTGAATTTTGGAGAGACAAACAAGTTGATACCATACACAAATATGCACCTATTCTCATACAAGGAGAAAACTCAGAAACACAATCACTTGAATTTGAACCACAATATGATGATGACTCAAGTGAGGACGATTTATATTTTAATGAGATTGATAATCGACAGGAGAATACCATCATAGACCTTGTCCATCATGAAAATGACAACCATATCATGACTTTGACAACTCAATACCTTATCAACCTAATGATCCCATACCTTTAGTCTATCCGAAACTTATTGATTGGGACAATGATGCACCTATTCATATCCCTACATTCTATAATGATGAAGATATTGTAAATTTCCTTTGTTCATCTAATCAAGAAAACAAGTGTTTCATCAAAGAATCTCATACTCAAGATTTTGATAGGGAGGGTGTCAAGTCTCTTAGCTGCAAAATAAATGAAATAAAAGATAGATCTATCAGTGAAAATTGAAAAACGGCAGTGGTAGATCACAACAAGAGAAAAATAAAGAGCAAATTTGATGGTGAAAACCTTTTTGAGGCACTAAAGGATGAGAAACTTGACACCCTTCCCAAACATTATCAAGAAAGATCTTCTATTTTGATTGAGCCAATATAATCAATCAACATAGGTACAACAAAGCAGCCAAAAATCTTGCAACTTGCAGCATCATTAACAGTGGAAGAAGTACTAAAATTTATAGAGTTCTTGAAGGAGAATCAAATCAACTTCGCTTGGTCATATGCCAATATGCTAGGGTTAGATCCTAATTTGATAATGTATCATCTATCTATAAACATAGGGGCAAAACCTATGAAGCAAAAACTCAAAAAAATGCACCCACATGTTACATTATTGGTTAAAGAAGAGTTAAAGAAGCTTTTAGATGTTGGATTCATTTGGTCTATTGACTATGCAGAATGGATCTCCAATATCGTACCTATTTCAAAGCCGGACAAAAGGATTAGAATTTGTAAAGATTTTAGAGATTTGAACAAAGCATGTCCCAAAGATGAATTCCCTTTACCAAACATAGATATGATTGTTGATTTAACTGTCGGCCATGCCATGTATTCATTAATGGATGGATTTTCAGGATACAACCAGATAAAGATTGCACCAGAGGATCAAGATAAAATAGCATTCACATTGCCTTGGGGTACATATTGCTGGAATGTAATGCTATTTAGGTTAAAGAATGCAAGAGCTACATACCAACGGGAAATGACAACAATTTTTCATGATATGATGCATACATTCATGGAAGATTACGTCGATGATCTCCTTGCCAAATCTAACACAAGAGGACATCTCAAAATCTTGTCAAAGATCTTTGTCAGAATGGAGAATTTCAATGTTCGACTCAATCCAAAGAAATGTGTCTTCGGTGTTAAATTTGGAAAACTCTTGGGATACATTGTTTCAAAAAAGGGCATAGAGGTTGATCCAGAAAAAGTATAAGCTATAATGGACATGCTACCACCATGAAATATCATTCAGCTCCGATCACTGGAAGGATGACTACAATCCATCAGGAGGTTTATAGCTCAACTGGTAGACAAAAGATTACCATTTACACATCTATTGCATAAGAATGTCCCATTCAAATGGGAGGAAAAGTGTGAAGCAACATTTAATCAGGTCAAACAATATCTCATGAATCCACTAGTCCTAATTCCACCAGTTCCAAGAAAGCCGCTCATACTCTATATTTCAGCAACAGAAGTATCTTTGGGAGTGTTACTAGCACAAGAGGATTCTATAGGCAAAGAAAGGGCCATATACTATATCAGTATAACTTTAACAAGTCATGAACTAAACTACACTTTCATTGAAAAAGCTTGCCTAGCGGTAGTGTTTGCTTCCCAAAAGTTGTGACACTATATGTTGGCTCATACAGTTAAGCTGATAACCAAAATCGATCCACTAAAATACCTCTTAAGAAAAGCTACCTTAACAGGAAGACTTGCAAAATGGGTAATGATCTTAAGTGAGTTGACATTCACTATGTAGATCAAAGAGATATAAAAGGACAAGTCATAGCAGATCAGTTAGTCGAAGCACCTTTACAAGAAGAAAACCCAGTGCACATTGAATTTCCTGATGTAGACGTCTTCATAGCAACAATTAAGAAATTATGGACATTGTACTTTGATGGATCTTACACACAACATGGATCGGGGGCAGGGATTATTTTTGTCACACTTGAAGGACATACCATTCCAAAGTCATATCGGTTTATCTTTCCCTACACAAATAACATAGCTAAATATGAAGCATTGATCACATGAATGAAGATAGCATTGGAATGGCAGATTACAGAGCTGCAAGTCTATGATGATTCACAACTTGTCATTAATAAAATTAATGATGATTATCAGACTAAAGATGATAAGCTGCTACCTTACAAGAACATGGTGGATGATTTTAAAAATCATTTTATGGCAATCAAGTTTTCACAAATCCCAAGGATTGATAATAAAGCTGCAGATGCAATGGCTACAATTGCTTCCTTGTTACAATTATCAGAAAATAAAAAATGGTACGAATTCTTGGTGGAACAATTGTTTTCTCCCGCCTATGATAATCCTCAGACCCAAGTCATATGCCATTTAACTAGTTCTGATTCACCTTTATATGGCAAGATTTATACCTACTTGAAAAATAACATCTTACCTCCGGACTTATCTCGAAACCAAAAAAGGAATTTCATACGCCAATCATCCCACTATACATTGATCACTGATATCCTTTACCGACGTGGTCTTGATGGTACGCTCCTTCGATGTCTTTAACGTGATGAATCTAAAAAAGCCTTACAAGAGGTTCATGCTGGTATTTGTGGAACTCATTCAGGTGGTTTAACCTTAGCCAAGAAACTTGTTAGAATGGGATATTATTTGCCTACCATGGAGAGATAATCTTTTACTTTTGTCAAGAAGTGTTCTAAATGCCAGATCCATGGGAACCTTATTCATGCACCTACATAGGAACTACAGCCTTTCACTCCGACATGGCCTTTTTCTTAGTGGGGACTAGATCTTGTTGGAAAAATTCATCCTTCATCATCAAATGGGAATAAATTCATCATCACAGCTATAGAGTATTTTACAAAATGGATCGAAGTTGTTCCTTTGACGACCATGACCGGTAAACAAATTTCTTCATTTATCTTGAATTACATCATCTACCAATATGGAATTCCTAATGCTATCATCACTGATAATGGGAGGCCTTTCAAGAATCAGGATGTTGATGAACTTTGTGAAATATTTCACATCCAACATAGGTTCTCTACACCTTACTATCCATAAGGAAATGGTCAAGCCGAAGCTTCAAACAAAATAATCTTGAAGATCTTAAAGAAGACGGTAAATGATGTCGGTTGTGATTGGCATGTCCAATTAAATCCTACTTTGTGGGAATACAAAACTAGCATTTGCACACCAATAGGAGCTACCCTATATGCCTTGGTATATGGAGCAAAAGCGATCTTACCATTAGAGGTTGAAATACCTTCGCTTAGGGTCTCACTCAAAGGATTGATAAATGATGAAGACTACTGAGTATCTCGTCTGCAAGAGCTAGAACTATTAGATGAAAGATGTCAACATGCAACTGATCATTTGAAGGGTTATCAACAAGTTATGTCCCACAGCTACAATCACAGAGTTAAACCACAAACATTTCAAGTAGGTGATTTAGTCTTGAAAGAAAATCTATGTAATCAGCAAGACAGAGAAAAGAAAGAAATTTTTTAACCAAATTGGCTTAGTCCATTTGCATCATTGCAACATATGGTTCTGGAGCATATCAGTTATCTACGTCAAAAGGGGACCTATTTGAAGAACCAATCAATAGCATTCATTTGAAGAAGTTTGATGTTTGAATCATCAAAACTAAAAAAGTCATGAAAAAATACATAAAAACTTAGGAAAGTCATGAAAAAATACATAAAAATTAGAAAAAAAATTAGAAAAGAAAAAAAAACAAAAAAAAATTCACATGATCTACAAAAGTGCAATAAAAACAAGTGGTGAAAACCTAGCAAACATGCACTACTTGTGATCAAAATGGGCTCCTCTATCTATTAGGTTATGTCTTGCATTCTCTTTACAACATCATCTATCCATTTCTATCATCTATACATATCTATCATATCCATATCATGCAACGGGAATCCTTGTGTTTCATTATGGCTTGAAGAAATTTGTACATATCCATAATATTCAGGTTGTGTTTACACTAGGGGCAGTAACATAGACTAAACAAGAGAGGGGAAATGAGCTTTTAGAACATCAAAAACGGAAAAATGATGGTTTGACAAAATGCAACATACATTGATGCATCAAATCAACTACAACACCAAAATGATCACTCAACGCCAATGAAATCAAACAACATGGTCAAAACAACGTTAATCAAAACAAAAATATCAATGTTGATAATCAAGTTGGATGGTCTTAATCTAAATAATGTTGGAATACTTTAGGAAAAATTTGAATTGTTGGTTAATTTTCTATCATATCTCTAGAGCAATTCGATGATGTACGAAACTAGAAAAGAAAGGAAGGAGTATGATTTTTCTTTGTCTATTGTTTGTGAGTGAATCATTAGTACTATACAAATTTGTTGCGAGACATTCTCTACTATGTATCATTGATGAAATTTTGGAATTTTCATGGGAAACAGGATAACTCTTGTTTGTTTATGCAAGCAATACTCAGGTCATCTCGATTCAATTATACCTAGATGCTTGTATTATCTTGCTATATCAAAATTCACGAAAGCAATACTTAGGTCATCATTGGTGTTAACAAACCCTTTGATGCTTGTATTAACTTTCAACATTTCAATGCTCTATGATGACATAAAAAGCACAAATAAGCTCTTAGAATGGAAATATCCTGCATGGTTAGTATAGATTACATTCATTTTAGAATTTGCATTTGGAATTTATAGATTTTCCCAAAAGCTAGCAAAGTAAAAAAGTTCCATATATTTCCAATAAATGACAAAGTATATTTGAAATTCACAAAAACATCATCACATACATTTTTCATACATATTTGCATCAGAAAATTATAATAAAAATAATAAAGCATACATCATAATCCTCACATCACTTTCGTTGCATTTTCATTTTCGCAACATATCATTTTGTTTGTTTCTATACATCATACATTACATCATAAATCATATCATAAGCATCATGCATAAATAACATAGATACCCATCACATAATAAAGGTATACATACTCATCGCACAAAAAAATCATCGTTGCATATCATATATCTCAAAAATGAATGTCAAATGTACAAAGATGCCAACTATGCATGACATAACATCATAAAAAATGGGACCATATCAGTATGTATACAAATGTCTCAATAGAGTATCAATAAGACATATAAGACATCATGCAAAAAGCACTATGAAGTGCTATCCTCTGATGCTACTGGTTTGGGACCTACCCCACCTACACTTGATGGACCTACTCCACCTACCCCTAATGACCCTCCTAGAGGTAATGGCTGAGATACACCCCTGCTGGTAGCCCGAGAGTGACTATGTGTAGACCGAGACTGTGTATAACTCACTTTCTACTCGGGTGGCACTACATCATGATACCTGATCCTATAGAACTCTGCCTCCCGGGTGGCCCTGGTCAGCTCTCTCATCATGTCACCGATTGAGGTACCTACTACTACTCTTTGCAGACTATTAGTTAGGGCCATGGCCTACTCACCCTGCTGTCTGGCTATATCTCTCTCAGCTGTCAGTGTAGTCAACTGTCCCTATAGCTGTGTAACTCAGGCATGTGCCTGTGCTAACTGACCCTATAAGCTCTACACTCTACTCTGCAAGGTAGCTATCTAACTCGGCACCACTAGATCTATTGAAGACAATGGAGTTGCATGTCTCATCCGCGGTCCACCTCTACCACCACCTCTGCCACCACCTCTATCACTACCTTTGCCACCTTTTCCACCTCCTCCACCACTATCACCTCCACTCTCCTCATCACTGCCATCTCCATCCTCATCTGACTCATCATCATCATCATCCTTAGATTCATCACCCTCCGAAGCTGCCTCTCACTGTTGCCTATGTCCGCCTATATGTGGTCTTTGTTCCGTGACTGCAGTGGCAAGCTCATCAAGATCAAATAATCATGGCATAGGATGTTCCAACACATACTGGGCATACTCTGGAGTCATCCCCCCATCAAGAATATCATCTCTGTAGTCCCACATCTGTAGTCCCAAACCGGTGAACTCTACCACTACTGCATCATATGCAATCCGTAGACCCCACATTGTAACCTCCTATTATCGACACACATAAATAGAACCCTGTGGCATACCCTGAGGCCAACCATATTGTTGCCACACCCAACCAAGGAGAAACCTCTTAATAATCCCAGGAGTATGACCAATCAAATATCTAGAGGTAAAAACATAGGGCATCTCCCTAGCATCCTCTGACCATGCCTCACAATCTACATAGGGCCACTAGCATATTGTACCAAGATCATCCAGAAGATGCTGCCAATGATCTAGTTTTCCCAACCTTGGCTGAGCAATGACATCGGTATATTTGAATCTATATGGGCGATCGACAGGCCATCGTCCATTAGTCAATGGCCACATAATGAAAAAATTCTTCCATGCCCATACCTATAAAAGTGAACAACCAACAACTAAACTTCGGCCTTGACCATACACAACATGGTGTAGCTCATCATATAAATGTTCAAGCATGCGCAATCCCCAAGCATATCGTGTACCCTGCATCACCATACTCTCAAGTACACAACCCCACCTAACTGCAAAGCCCTTCGACCTATAGTCGGGGCACAAAACACCTCCAATAAAGCCTGCAAGTATGGAGGGTAAGGGCACATACGAATCTTTCATCTCCACCCATGAGATATAATATCCCGCAATATGATCATCTCTGAATATCCGCCTCAAGGAATCAGTACCTCCCACCTCCCGACCATCAAATCTCACTATCTCACCCATCACTGGAATCTTCAAGATGTGATACACATCCTCTAGAGTCACGGTAATCTCTCCTATCGGCAAATGAAAGGTGTTCATGTCACTGTGCCACCTCTCTGCAAGTGTTGTCAATAAGGCTCTGTTGAGATGCACCTCAGGCATGTCAAGTAATGAGGCCAGTCCACATGCCTTGATCACATCTCTATCTACTTGTACAAGCTATGGAATCAACCTCCATGTCTTTGGGAATCACTCCCATAACTACAAGACACTCAATCTCTCCTGTTGAATAGGAAGAATGATCAGCTCAAAGCAAAATAAATATCAATTCATCATGACAAATCAATCAAATCTGAATACAAATTTATCAAAATCCTATTTGTTTTTAACAACCTTAGAAGCAAACTTATCAACAACCTATTTGTTTTTCATCATCATGAAAAGCAAATTTATCAAAATCTTGTTTGTTTTTAATAACTTTAGAAGAAAAATTATCAACAACCTATTTGTTTTTCATCATCATGAAAAGAAAATTTATCAAAATCCTGCTTGTTTTTAACAACCTTAGAAGTAAACTTATCAACAAACTATTTGTTTTTCATCATCATGGAAAGCCAATTTATCAAAATCCTGTTTGTTTTTTACAACCTTAGAAGCAAACTTATCAAACAACTATTTGTTTTTCATTAACTTGAAAGCAAATTTATCAGCTAAATTATTTGTTTTCCAACAACATTGGGAAGAAATTAATCACACAAAACATCATCAAATCAGGGCAACGCAATACGCAAACAATCAATACAAGGTCATGCATTGTCAAATTGGTAATGGGCACTGCAAAAACCTTAAAGGGTGCTACAAAAAACTTTAAGGGCACTACAAAAAACTTTAAGGGTGCTAAATAATGAAAGGCGTTATGGAAAATATAAAGGGCACTACAAAACGAAAAAAGGTGCTAAAAGAGTTCATGAACATACAAACATGTTGGAAAACGTGCCCTAAATGGAAAATTTGCAAATGTTTAAAGTTTAAAGGGGTACATACTACGGGTCCATAGTGTGTTGGCCGCTGATGTCATCGAATGCACTCAAAACGGTGCTGGTGGGTAGGAAGTGCCATCTTTCTTACTCCAGAGATCAAAAATTACAATTTTTACTAGGTTAAAATGGGAAAATTACATTGTTAACCTATTTAAAGGAAAAATTGGGGCATTTTATCACATTCTATCATTGCAGGGGAAATTTAGGTCATCAATTTTTCATCTTACATCTTTCCACGTAAAATTCTTCACATCATAATTTTCGAACGATGAATCGACATCTTAAAAATCATAAAAATTGAAAAAAATTCCAACAAATCTAAAAATTCACAAAAATCAAAATCTTATCGATTCATCGTCTGAGGGGGCATATACCTATCAACATTTGGCAATCAACATCTGGGGAAAATTTCAAAATTCTTTGAAGCTATCAACATTTGACAATCAGCATCTGGGGTAAATTTCAAAATTCTTTGAAGCAATGCGTAAAACACATCACTTCAAAGAGGGGCAAAATGTATACACCTAAAAATGGTCACATCACAATAATCTAGTAATTAATTAAATATTTTTAATATTTAATTAAATCTCTAAATTCAATTTACGTATAAATGAATTTGAATAATTTATTTATATTGTTCATTCTTTCATTTCGATTAAATAAATAAGTTTATTTAATCACTTTTATTATTCATTTTCTTAATTAATTAAATAAACATTACAATTTATTTATATTAATTATCATATATAATCTTGGCTTGAATATTTTATTCAAATAAAGATTAAATATTCTTTTCTTCTAAATTCTATTCACAATTAAATATTCCAAAGATTTAATTAATTCTTCTAAAATCTATTCACAATTAAATATCCCAAACATTTAATTGAGTCTTCTATAGTCCTAAAATAAAATATTTCAAAAATATTTTAAATCCTTAAACTCACATAAAATTAAATAAATTTATTTATTTAATTTGGATTATCTGCAACAACTGTGAAACAACTTCAAAATAGAAAAATCGATAAATTTCTCTATTTTTGAGCAAAGTTGTTCCCGTGGGTTGAAGAGAAACCTTCATTCTTCTCTCCAACCTCCCAACATCTTCCATCTTCCTCTCAACCTCTCCATCTCTCACCTTTCAAATTTACCAGACAATCTCCAAGCCATTGATCTCTGCCAGCCAGGTTCTTGCCTACAAAAAGCTATAAAAAGGACTATCAGGTCTCTAAAGAAAAAAAGAAGCTTTTGTACGAGAAAACTATAGCCAATCTGCAATAGCATAGCCTTTTAGCATTCATAGAATTCTAGATTTTAGCATAGCATAGCCTAGCATATCAGCATTCCATATCATGGCATATCAACCTCATATCATAGTTTCAACAGCATTCATAATCCACAGCCCCTGTGCATATCCGTATACCAACATTTCACTCCACCAGCATATAGGATAGAGTACTCTCCCTTTACATACTCATTTTGCAGATTGTCATTCTGAGAAGCTTTACTTATACAATCTAAGAGCAACAGCTTTAGGTGAAATACTGGAGATAGAGGACAATGGAATGATTCTGAAGAAGCTCTATTTGATTTGATTTTATTTAGCTTTCTTTAGTTTAATGTTGCATGGGTGTGTTTTTGTTATCTCATTTTGATACTAACATTTCCCACACACAGTATTAATTAAGGATATGATGATGATGATGATCATATATTCTTGTACTTGTATATTCTATGAAACATTCATTATTTTCTATGAAATAGTGTATATATTCTTGTACTTGTAAATATTCTTTTACTGTTATGTCTATTAAATAAAACAGAGTTTGAATAAAAAATACTTCACCCGTTTTTGTTAGTGAGTATGTGAATTATTGTTTAAGGAAAAATCTTACAGTGTTTACATTTGCAGTTTAGTAGTTTCAAATCTTCATTTGCTATGTATATAAAATTGTATGTGCTCTTTATCTCAAATGACATAAAACAATAATATCATCAGAATTAGGGTTTTCAATTTCAGTACCACCATTGTCCACACTTTTCATATCCTATTCACTTTTAAGTAAAATCATCAAAAATTTATTTTTATTTCTTGTCCCAGTTAATCTTGATTCCTTTCAGCACAACACAATATGTGGCATGTTAAATTTCAAACATTTTCTATGCATTTTTTTGTATATATTATTTTCTCAGTGCATCATTGTGTAGCAACAATTTCACTTCTGAGATATACATTAAAAATAAATGAAAGCACATGTTTTCTTTGTCAAGGGAAATGTATGGTGAATACCCTATGTCTTTTAGATAAGTGTGCAAGCAAAATAAGACATAACTGATTAAATCTAATTTTCTACTGTACAATTATTTTTTATGTGCTTTTTACTTTTTGCATGTGGATTACCCTCAGAAAGAGACTATTTATCTTTTCTTAAATGAATCCTTTACATTTCCTGTCTATGAAAGGAATTTACTACTTGACAACAGGTTCATGAACTTCATACAAATTAAGATTGGTGTAAAACACCATCCCCGCAAATGTTGTTTGGTCTAGAATTATAATGGAAAATAAAAAAAGCTTGCTAGGAGAATAAAATAGGTTTTCAATTGTCCAAGTACAACATAATATTATTGAAGCATTTCAAAGTTTAGGCCATAAGAATCATCCTTTTTTAAACATGGATTGCAAATAATTCTGAAAATTTAGAAGTCTTGGTCATTAACATTATTATCTGCTACAATGTCATCTAGTGTATCATTGTCAATGTTCATATGTTCTTTCAAGTGTTTAATATTATCATCCTCCTCATCTTGACCTGCATCATCTTCATCATCATTGAAATTTGACTGTAGACCATCTATATTGTTACTAGATGTATTTGGATCATCATTTTCTATACCATCCATATTGTTGTCTTCCATATCATCATCTAACTCTAGATTGTTTTCTTCCTATGCCTGAACATAACCATCTTCAACATCATCATGGATGTCAATTTCTTTGATGTTCTCTAATTCCTCTCTCTGATTTTGTTGGCCATCATTTTTTGCTCAAAATCCACTAATGCATCATCAAATTCATGCCTTAATCTTGGATCATAATGTATGAAAAATATCCATTTCGAGTCCAAAATATCTTCATAGAAAAATACCCGCACATGAACGACATACATATATTAGACATTATATAAATTGTATGAATATATATACATCAATTGAATAATGGAAAATTATTTTATAGACTACCTTTTTTATACAATAATTGCTATAAAACACAATTTTGACAACATAGTTTGTAAAACATTAGTTGACACTCATTTATTATTCTTTGGTTTTCTACCCTTAAGAACATCCTTAGGGAGACCTTGTTCTTCCCTCTTCTTTCGTGCAAGAGTCCATTTTAAGAAGGGGTAATCAATCAATAACTCATCTCCAATGGTAAGGTCCATAATAGCCTCAACCATTATCAATCTATCAACCTCTCTTTGCATAGCTCCATCTTTATCATTTATAACCTCAACAAATTGACAATTCGGTCTTACATTAAGGTCCCTTCCCTTACTACTATTTATAAATGCTGCAATATTTTTGTGTGTGTATGCACGTCCATCTATATACATAAGATGAACTCTATTCATTTCTTTTCCACTTTCCAATTGGAGATGATGTGTATACATATTTGAATTTAGACCGTATGCTAACGTGCTAGGCTTATATTCTACTAGCCTTCTCCATTCACCACTGTAATATGATGGACCATAATATGGCATTAATCTCCTAGTGGTTTGTTCTGAATTTTTTCTATGTTTGGATCCAACATGTAAATTTTGGACAATAAAGAGGCCTACATTCACTCCATGAATATTGGAGGGTCATATCATGTAGCTGTATCCCCAAAATTGAAACACTTCGTACACTCTAGGTAGTTGTTGATCACTAGGCCAAGCGCAATATAGTCTATGATCAAATGTCTCTTTGTAAATTCATCTTAAACTCAAGGGAAAGTCATCATCTCCATCACATTCATTCTCATAGGGTATGTAGTCCACCTTCCCCTTGTCTTTAAGCAAATTATGCATCTTCACACTAGTTCTTGTTCTATTACTTGTTTTCGTCAATTCCTCATCTTTTGAGCTGGTATATTGGCACACATTTTTTGTTAGATGTATCATCTGATAAATGATCATTGCCCTCTAGGCTGGAAGTCAGCGATCCAGGAAAATTTAAACCAAGAACTTTATCTTGCAAGTATCCATTAAGAAAAAATTAGTCATTTAAATAATATAAAACAATGTTTAAATGAAGTATACATGTTATTTATATCAAATTGGAAAATTCCTCACCACAATTCCTATTGAATTTGAATCAATTGTAGGAGGCATACTACTGACTGAAATCTCATCATATATGTAATGTCTTTGTACAATTGCTCATTTGAATTGTTTCTTTCCACGACATACAGAATATCCACAAACAACAATTTTCTCAAAGTATTCATCCCACGTACTATAGTCCCGACCTACCTCTTCTTCAGTGAAATCATTTGTTATGTCTATAGTATCCATTGTCATATCCTCTTCCACCCATTGTCATCTACGTGATTTAACAATTTTAGGTCCACGTTCGCATACATATCTTGTTCTTTTGTTAGTTGAACGCTTAGGCTCTACATTTTCTCCAATCTCCATCTAAAATTATCAACAACATGCATTAATTTATGTCAAGATTGGATAATACATTATAAATTTCAATAATACTATGAAAAAAGATGGACGTATCACAAAATTCCATCAGATCATTTTTTCCTAAGTGAAGTCAAAATTTGAGTACCTGATGTCCCACTTCATCCGTTGTGTCCTCATTTGATATGACATGATCTATTGCCATGGCCTTGTCTCACCCCTATAATACACAACATAGTAAATAATGTTTAGTACACCAATTATATCATTTCAATGAATATGCTATCCAACACGAAACCTCACTTTAGTCATATATTTGACATATTGATATCATGTTTTGGCTATCCTAATTTTCAAAATTCTCTCTTGATCATAGAATCACATTTAATCACCATTCCTGTGCATTTTCAACCAATAAGTTTGACCTCAAAAGCCTCATTGACAAAAAAATGACTTTATCTCCTCTACATTGTAGCATTTGTGAATTCATAAACACCTTCCTCCTTTGGTTGAGGTTGCTTTCTCTTCTTACCTCTATTGTATCTACAGATTATGTTGTCTCATCTATTTCCACCCACTTTCCTCTCAGCAATTTAGTATTTCTATGCCATCCATGTCCTCTCTCCATGGCCTCCTTTGTGAATAAAATTTTTTCCACAAAAGATCTCACCGCACTACTGCCAAGAAGGGAAAAGAAACTTGCAGGACTACGGTAAAATATGCTATACCGCACCAAGCTGATGAAGGAGCCACAGGATAGCGGTGGTCACTGCACTACCGCATGCCAATGGTAGAAGACTTGCGGGACTGCGAGAGTCACCGCAACACCACTAGGAACAGAAGGAAGACTCGCGTGTTGCCACAGAAGCTTTCATCACACTACCACCAAGAAGGATGAAGCACCTTGCGTAAAAATTGCTCTACCGCACCGAGCTAATGAAGAGGCCATGGGATAGTAGTGGTCACAAAAACAAGGCAGGAGTTGGAATTATTTCCAACATTGGGTCCTATGATATACACAACAATGAAAATAGTCACTATACAACAATGATAGGTGCTAAATTAGGAACACTTAATGTCTCCTTATACGTCCCAAGCAGATTACATTAATGGCCAAAAGTTGGCACTAAAGTTGGCATTAACTAACGCTGACTAAAGCGCGACTAATGAATCAAAATTTAAAATTTAAACTTTCTTGCTTGAAGGAATAAATCAGACGACAAAACATGGAAAAACGTGCGAGGGAAGAGAGTAGGGCACTACCAACAACTAATGAATGAGACCGAGAACCGAGAACCAAAAAGCTAAGGAATCTCCAAACTCTTTTCCATGTTACAATTTTGACCAAAAACCTAGTTGTCTTGTTGATCTTCTCCTCCTCAAATAACTTGTGCAGATTGTCATCCTTTAAGTTGAATTTTTTATGAGAAATTTGATTTAGTTTGTGACACCATAGGTAAGGTTACAATTTATTTTTTCTTCCTTGAATTAATGATTATTTACTACTCTTTGTATTGCATTCAAATTCATGATTGTTTATTGGTTCGTGGCCTAACTAGTCTAGTCAACCTCTAAATTGTTCCATCATTATAAATTGTAAAACCTTTGAGAAACCAACAAAAATTTTTACCCTACCCATTTGAGCTTTGGCTCAAAATATTATAGCATGAAGCGAGGATGCCTTTGTATTCTTTCCCTAACCTGGGTATCAAGGAAATAGTGAACTACTTGGAAAATCTGGGAATTAGGTCAGTCACTGCTAAGCAAATGCTGAAAATAAACGCAGAAACAACTTGGTTTTTCCCAACCACGTCGTAGTCACCGATGGCATGAAAAATTCATGCAAGATTGAATTATGAAAGAGTTTTTATGATAAGGTTATCAACACTAAGAAAACCAAGTGAACATATTTTCCCTAGGTTATCAACACTAAGCAAAGCTAGCAAACATATTTTCCCACAAAACAAAACATTCATACCTGACAGTGTGTACTTAGTTTTCCTCCACAAACTGGACAAATATAATTTTCCCTAGGTCGCCTCAAAATGTCAAGCAATGGAGGGAAGCAGGCATTGACAACAAACTCTGGGCACAATGAGGTAATTCATTGTCAATTTATAGATTTGTAAATGTTTCCATTTTTTGTTTGAATTTTAATTTTAATTTTTTTATTTCTAAATTTAAAAGAAGAAATATAATTTTAAAATAGAGAGTGAGAGAGACATGAGACTAACAAAGATAAAGAGGAATTGACTTCCATATTGGGGGTAGACGCAGTGAAAAAATTGGTTAATGTGGACTGGACAACACTTGTTAGATACATAGAAAAATAGTCTATTAACATTCCTCAAACATTGCAAACAAATCAATTGTGTCTAAGGGAATCAATTGATTGCCTAACCAATCCTGGATCTAACAGAAGATCCAGGAAGAAATCAGTGATAGTAGACTCTAAGAATGTGGAATAGGGAGCAGAGACTTCCACTCTTGGGACACAGAGTTCCACCATGCCATGTTATCAATCTTGCATTGGTAGCTACAATACAAAGATAGAATACAAGGTGGTTTCAGGGGAAGTTTGAATGACAGATGTTGGGAAAAATTTTGTGAATAGGTTGAAGGAATCATGCCTTCAACAGTTCAAAGACCATCTACATTTTCCATTCTCAAATATATCCATGCACCTAAAAAAAGCAGTTATCCATGATATGGAGACTAATTTTGGCACAGGTTGGTCTATAAAGAAGATAAAGCTATAAATGTCTCAAAACTACAAGAGATTTCGATGCAACCAAACAAAGAAGATAAAAAAATCCCTCTTGAGCTAAGGCAGAAAAAAAGGCCAATGGATGTAAGTGTGAAAGTCTGGAGAGAGCTTGTAAAAGCATATGAGAAGTCTGATGCATGAAGGAAGTCTGGTGAGGAGAGTATGCAGGTATTTGTATTTTCTCATAAGATTATATCAAATTTATTAAACTATATTTAAATTTTATTTGTGCATAGTTAAATTGATTTAGTATATGTTTCAGGACAAAGCCTCCAAGGCTAGGCTTGAGAAAATTCGTGCCATGCATTGCAATGACCAGAAAGGTTTACAGGCCTTGATCTGTACATTTCTAAGTATATTTAATATGTTAATTTTTTTTTTTGTTGGAAAAATTAAATGATTGCATATTAATTAGTTTAACTAGTCCATGTTCCATGTTTTGACAGGAGAAATATGGCCACCATCTAAAGCAATTTGAAAAGAATATGTTACAAAAAAAAAGTGGAATTGTTTTGTAATCTGGATGGAGAACGAGGTATCAATAGTTGAGTTTCAATAACTTAGTTGGATATTGTTGTGTTAATATATCAATTTACATCTCTTATGTTGAGTTGTTTATTGATGCATAGGATGAGTAAATAGAGCTCAAATATTATGATTACAAGATGACCGTTTATGTGCATGAATAAATAGTATAAGGATGTAGATGAACTCAATTCATCTGGATTTATGCCTCTTGGCAAGAATTCCTCTTGAATCTCTAATATCAGGTGCTCGAGACTTCCCTGTAACTTTTACCTTTCATTGCCACCTTTCCTCTTCACTCTAAGACTCGTCTCCTTTTTCCTTATATGCATTTTTGGCTTTTGCTTCTAATTCATCCCATGTTTTACCTTCCTCCTCTTCAGAATCTTCTTCTTCTTCATCATCCTCCTTTGACTCCACAAGAGATTCATCTTCAGAACCTTCCTCATCTGATTTTGATTCCTCTTCTACATCAAAGGGTTCATAACCTTGATCTCTCTTCTAAATTATCAAAATAATAATCACTAGCTTCCATATTCAAAAATTCCCAACCACCATCTTCAAAAACCTTATCTGGATCATCAGTAATACTCTTCAAAATTGGCCACCAATTCAAGTTCATTCTGCTTTCATAATACTTTATATCCATGGAGTTCAGCCATCCCTTGATGCCATCAAGCAAAGATTGAGGAATGGCATCAATTTGGAGTACATCCACTTGAAGTCTTTGAAAACAATAGCCATATCAAATTCATTTTTCCCAAGTCCTACTCTCTCAAGGTTAACAATCTCAATCTCACTAATAGTGATTACTAAGAAAGGTAATTCCACCAACTCTACCAAACAGTTTATCATAGGAACAATAAAAGAAGAGGTTTTGAAAGGAACTCCATGAAAACCAAGCTCTCTAAATGGTATATAAAACTCTAGTTCAAAATATTTTAGATGAGGTTGCTCCCATATAAGCTATCTTACTCACTTTGACAAATCCTTGAAACTTTGTATTGATTTTATTTTTCCTGTCCATCTCTTGTTGTTCTTCCCCAATTTCATCAAGATCATACATTGACCTTCTTGCCCCTCCTAAAGTTTGGCCCACATCCATTACCTCCACATAAAACTAGACATCCTCGGTCTTCTTGGTTCCCACACCATGATATGGTTATGCAAATGAAAATGAAGCAAAGTAATCATCTCCTTCTCTACTGGCTGGAAGAATGTATGCTTAATGTTTTGATACATGATGTCAACTCTCTCTTCTACTCTCATGGTTGAATACCAAAATCCATTATGGTGGGCCTCCAGAGTTTCAATCATCTTTCTTCCTCTTCCACCAAATGTTGGCCTGATCCACACATCTGCCACCTAATTGGCTTTGTTTTTGAAAGATGAAGTTTCTCCTAAGTCACCAATGTAGCTCTCTCTTCCTTTTTAGAATCTTTCATTGCTATAGATCGTCTTTGGGATTTAATCATTTGTACCACATAGTTTATGTGCTTTGAATCCTTTGCATCTAAAGGAAATTTCCTTAACATAAATACTGCTAGGGAATTTCAATGTTTCCATTGTATTTGACATTAAATTCGGTACCTGCAACATTGAATATTATCCTTATATAAGAATTCCCTCCATCTTGTTGGCTTGTAACACTCTCTATGGTGGCTACATGAAATCTGATTTTGATTCCTCCTCTACATCAAATGGTTCATAACCTTTTTCTCACTCTTCTGAATTATCAGAATCAGAATCACTAGCTTCCATATTCAAAAATTCCCAACCACCATCTTCAAAAAATTTATCTGGATCATCAGTACTACTCTTCAAAATTGGCTACTAGTTCAAGTTCCTTATGATTTCATAATACTTTATATCCATGGAGTTTAGCCATCCCTTGATGCCATCAAGTGAAGATTGAGGAATGGCTTCAATGTAGAGTACATCCTACTTGACATCTTTGAAAACAATAGCCATATCAAATGGATTTTGCCCAAGTCCTACTCTCTCAAGGTTAACAATCTCAATCTCACTAATAGCGATTACTAAGAAAGGTGATTCCACCAAATCTACCAAATAGTTTACCATAGGAACAATAAAAGAAGAGGCTTTGAAAGGAACTCCATGAAAACCAAGCTCTCTAATTGGTATATCAAACTCTAGTTCAAAATATTTTAGATGAGGCTACTCCCATATAAGCTCTCTTACTCGCTTTGACAAATCCTTGAAACTCTGTATTGATTTTATTTTTGCTTTCCCTCTCTTGATGTTCTTCCTTAGTTTCATTAGGATCATACATTGACCTTCTTTACCCTCCTAAAGTTTGGACCACATCCATTACCTCTACATAAAACTGGACATCATTGGTCTTCTTGGTTCCCATGCCATGATATGGTTATGCAAATGAAAATGAAGCAAAGTAATCATCTCCTTCTCCACTGGCTAGAAGAATGCATGCTTAATGTTTTGATACATGATATCAACTCTATCTTCTTCTCTCATGGTTGAATACCAAAATCCAGTATGGTGGGCCTCCAGAGTTCCAGTAATCTTTCTTCCTCTTCCACCAACTGCTAGCCTGATTCACACATCTGCTAGCCTAATTGGCTTTGTTTTTGAAAGATGAAGTTTCTCCTGTGTCACCAATGTAGCTCTCTCTACCTTTTCAGACTCTTTCATTGCTACAGATCATCTTTGGGATTTAATCATCTATGCCACATGGTTGATGTGCTTTCAATCCTTGCATCTAAAGGAAATTTCCTTAACATAAATACTACTAGGGAATTTCAATGTTGCCATTGTAGTTGGCATTAAAGCCAGTACCTGCAACATTGAATATTATCCTTATATAAGAATTCTCTCCATCTTGTTAGCTTGTAACATTCTTGATGGTGGCTACATGAAATATGATTTTGATTCCTCCTCTACATCAAGGGGTTCATAACCTTATTCTCACTCTTCTGAATTATTAGAATCAAAATGACTAGCTTCTAGATTAAAAAATTCCCAACCACCATCTTCAAAAAAAATATCTGGATCATCAGTAATACTTTTCAAAATTGGCCACTAGTTCAAGTTCATTCTACTTTCAAAATACTTTATATCCATGGAGTTCAGCCATCCCTTGATGCCATCAAGTGAATATTGAGGAATGATGTCAATGTGGAGTACATCCCACTTGAAGTCTTTGAAAATAATAGCCGTATCAAATGCCTTTTTCCCAAGTCACACTCTCTCAAGGTTTTAAGTATTAGCTAGGGAATTTGAAATTTTATCATGGTATGTGCACTTTGATATGATATAATATGATTATGGTTTCATCTCATATGTTGTAATATTAGATATATAACAAAAAAATAAATTATTGCATGAAATAAATAATTACTTTTCATTCTAAATGTTTTTCTTTTGCAAAACACGGATCTTCCAGAAGATCAAGATGATCGTCAACATGATATAGATATACAAAATATTGGTTCTTCCTGTATAGATCACATGGTAGATGATGATGATGACACAAATGTGGAAGACATCGAGGCTGATGACAATGATGATGACAACGACGATGACGACGACGAAGACGACAACAACGACGACGACAATGAAGACGACGACGATGACGATGACGACAACGATGACGACGACGACGACGATGATGATGATGATGGTGATGATGATCATGATCATGATGGTGATGATGAGACAATTGGTGATAGTAACCAGTGACATTCATGATCATATAGACTGCATCATGGATCATTGTTGATATATCGTTATGATGAATCTTTTCATGCTTACTATCATATGCATAATTTTCATGGCCTACAGTACTATATTATTGAGTTGTATCATATTGACATGTATCATTTTTAATTTTTCACTATATCATTTGGACATGTATCATCTTGACTTGTATCAATTTGAGTTACATAATTTATCAATTTTATTTATATCATTTGTACATGTATCATTTTCACTTATGTCAACTGTTGGACGTATCATTTTGACATGTTTTTGATGTACTAACATATTTGAATTTCACTTGTTTTAGTTATATATGATGATGATCTTATCAGTATTGACTTGTCAATTTATATATATTAAAAGTGATCGATGATTTTTGGATGGATATTTATTACGTATGATAATTTTAATTTACTTCTCAAGATGGATGTTGTCAAATTCAATTAAATTATAGATATTTGACTCACTTGTTTTAATTATAGATGATGATCATGTTACAATAATAATTTAGGTGGTGATGAAAGGTAAAATTAATGCTTGGCACCTCCAAAATGTAATTGAAAGTTTTGCGGTGAGCCACATTAAAAGAGGTGGTAATGGGATTTAAATTTTGGTGAAATGGGAGAATTTAGGTTGAAGGATTTTAGAGGTGTTAAGTTAGTGGAAAATGCCTTAAATGAACAAGGTGGCGAAGTGAGTGAAGTAGGTTTGACATGACAAGCGAAGGCAGGGGTGGTGGGCGGTGGTGAAGTACTTCATTAATAGAAAGTGTGGGCAATCCAAGATGGTGTTAAATGAAAGCCCTCAATTAAGATGTGTTAATTGCATTTAGAAAGGGTCGAGAAAACCTCTGCAAAAAACTTGGGTGGTGGCGGTGCTCAAGACAAATGGAAGCTAATTTCACCTTCCGATCATGAAGATCTTTGGACCTGTTTAATGGAGAGGCGTCTGGAAAATTACTGCAAGGCCTTTTCCTTGTTCATGACGAGCAGCTAGTGCAATGTGCAAAAATGATTTATGGTAGGGATTTCAGCTATCTAACACAAATACCAAACCAACATGGACATTTACTCCTTAATTGCAGCGTGGGGCGCGGATTTAGGTGAACCAGAGGAAATGGCGAGGATGGTAATGCAAAAAATTATGCATGAAGATTTTCTGGTAGGCATGGAGTCCATTCTTGAATGGGCGGTTCCAGGTGTAGGTTTAGCTTATTCTGAAGGATTGGTAGATGATGAAATTGAGGAGCTCTATGGGAGACTGGGGCTCAAACCCTCTATTCAATTGCCCCAAAGAAAATACAAAGCTCATTGTCATGAGGAAGCACGTTTGGGATGGAAAGCGCTCAAACTCTTCATTGAACACTGGGATGGAAAGCACCAGAAGAAGAAGTTGGGGAAGCGACAGAAGAAGAAGCCTCTAAAGGAGATAGTCAAGCATTTGTTGGGTCTGGGTGGAGCTCGTTAAGACTGGTCATGTTTTTCTATGTCTTATTTTTTTGTATTAAAGCATGTAACTCTGAACACTATTAATGGTGGTTATTTTTTGTAAGGATTTTACTGGTAAACAGTTACGGGTTTTATTTAATGTTTTACTCTACACATTAAGGTGCCTTTGGTTTTTGTTGTTTGTTGTGGAATTTTGGTGGTTAATGATACTAAACAATAGATGTAATTTTTTATCTTTACAAGCAATACAAAAATTTTGTGGGTAATTGTCTTATTATTTAATCATATGAGTTAAATAATTAAATTACTTAGTCTATAATCATATGAGTTATTTAAGAGGCAAGATATATTTAACTAATTAAATTGAAATTATTTAAGAGGCATGATATATTTAACTAATTAAATTGAAATAAAACATATTAAATTAATAAAAGGAAGCAAAGCAAGAAGCATTTTTAGAAGCAAAACAAGAAGCATTTTTAGAAGCAAAAAAGGAAGCAAAACAAGAAGCATTTTAAGAAGCAAAAAAGGAAGCAAAACAAGAAGCATTTTTAGATGTAAAAAAGGAAGCAAAACCAGAAGCAAACGTGGAAGAAAACTTGGAAGCAAAACTGGAAACCTAATTGGGTGCTAATTTAGGCGCTATTTTCGACACTATTTCCTAGCGTTATTTTAGGCGTCAACAGAGGTGCTATTTTTGGTGCTATTTCTCAGCATTATTTTAGGTGCTATGATTTTTCGGTGCTGATTTTGGTATTAATTTTGGCACCAAATTTGGCATGAACGTCAGCGCTGAGATGATCATGCCTATTTGTGCCTAGTTTGGCGTCAGCCAGATCACCCACTTTGTGAGCTGAAATACACTGAAATTTGGCATTATTTTAGGTGTTATTTTCCTGTTCTGTTGTAGTGAGGTTTAAGGGTAGAGAGGAGAGAGATAGAGGGAGTGAGTGAGAGAGAAAGAGACCAAAGAGAGGGAGCTTGGGGGTAGGAGGGAGAGATTTGAGAGAAATAGAGGGTATAGGGTTAAGAGTAGAGGGTGGAGGGTTTAAGGGTTTAGGGTTTAAGGGTTAAGGGTTAAGGGTAAATGGGAACTCGAGATAGGAGTGAGTGAGAGAGAGAGGGTTTAAGGGTTTAAGGCTCAAGGGTAGAGGGTAGAGGGGATCTAGAGAGAGGAGTGAGAGAGAGAGAGACTTGAGAGACAAAGAGTGGCTAGGAGGGAGAGACTTGAGAGAGAGAGAGGGAGTGAGTGTAGTACCCCTCCATTTTGCTTATGTTTTTAGACAATGTGTGTTTACTTTGATAGACCTTGATACTATGTTGTATTTGATCACTCATAGTGGAGCGATGATGGATTTTATTTTATGATGAGATGGTACACTATATGGATAATTATGTTTGCGACATGCTTTCTTATTAGAATAGTTTTTTATTTGAGTTGATATTGTTATATATACTCATCTATAGTTAATTGATATTTTATTTTTTTAGTTTGATATGACACTGTATTGGTGAAGAGAACAAGATTGCACCACTCACTTGTGAGTGCCCTACGATTCCATGATTTTCTCTTCACGGTGTGTTTGATTTATAATGTATACACATGTATGACATATGTTTGATTACAGGATTGCAGGTACAGGACATCATCTCCACCTAGCTTCACAGGTCCTAGTGTGTCCATTTCCCAACAGTATTGTTGATTGGGAGATAGTAACGAGGTTCCCTTGTCAAACCACAATCTTAGTCATAGTGTGTCGTCAGCCATGTTTTGTATGTCTTGTGGTCATGTTCTTCATGTTTCCTTTGATACTTATTTATCTTGCAAGGTTTGCTTTATGGAAAATTAATGATTAAATGTTTGAAATGATTATTTATTTATTTTAGATTAATGTTGTTAAAAACTTTTTATTTAATTTATTTGGTAAAGTAATTTAATCCTTGTGATTAAATTTATTAATAAATTAATTGATTAAATTTATTTAGAGATTAAAATGTGGTTTGAATTATTAAAATTCAAAAATGACTTGTAAATGCTTTAGATGAAATATTTGTGTTGTTGAGAAGATATTTCAATTTTGACATGTGTGTTAGAAAAATTTATTAAACAGTCTTGTTGAGAAAATTATTCTTGAAGAGAATATGTGCAATAACTAAGAGAGGTAAGAGGTTACTTCATGAGAAGGGTAAAGATATTTTGAAGGGTTGTTGAAAATTTGAAGGTTCACGGGAAGATTTTGGGCTCTGTGTTATTTGCATCTTTCTGGAAGTGGTGATTTTGGAAGAAACTCTAAAAAATTGGATTTCGAAAGGAAACTCAACTTTAGATTTCATTTCTTCAAGCTTCTGGAAAATAGGTTCTTTTATTGATTTATTTATTTTGTTGATTTGGAAAGATTGTCTATACAAATTCTATTCTATAGAAGCTTTAATTTTATTTTATAAGTTTGAAAGGTAGTTTTGAAAATTGTCATGAATTTGTAGAAGCTTCTATAGGAAAATTGTTGAAAGCTTATGTAGAAAAATTGTGAAAGCTTTAGATCCTTTGTAGGGAATTGATTTTAAACAATAGAAAGTTCAAAAGAAAACAATAGAGGAATTAGAAAACCTCTGTAGGATTGAAAATAGATTCCTCTTGTAAATTTGAGAAAATTGAGATCCTTTGTTAAAATTTGTGGGAAATTATAATCTTCTAATCAAATTTGAAAATTCTTTTGTAGAAGACTTTTTTTTTATAACAATCATTCTTTCTTATTTATTTAAATATTTATATATACATATCTATATAAATGTATGTTTTTCTACTATAAATCCTTGAGGAATTCTTTAAAAAAAATTATATTGAATGCCTATAGAAAATCATTGTATGACGAAATTGGCAGATTGCAGGGAAATAAAAAAAATGAATGGGGCTAATGAGGGGATTACCCCCACAGCATCCCATTTGGAGGGTACACTGCTATGAGTAGCGCTCCCCACAAGTCTATGGGAGAAGTGCTACCACAGGCAATGCTCCCTTCCCTTTGGATGGGATGCCTGGTGCAGAGGCTTGCGTCTGTGATTTTGTTTTATTTTATTTTTTATTTTTTTATTATATATTATATATATTATGTATTATATATTTAATATATAATATAATATAATATATATATTATATATATATATATTATTATAGTTGGAATTTGTAATTTATTCTAAAATAAATAAATATTATATATTTACATATATATATAATTATTTCTATTTATACAAATATAATTATATATATTTGAATAGATATTATATTATTAAAAAATGTTTTAAATGCACAAGTAGAGGATTTTATAATGAAATGATTCTAATAGCAAAATTGATTTTTATTATTATGTGTAATTGAGGAATCAAAGATTAAAAATTAGTTTTAATTTCCTTATTATGGTAAATGGAATTATATTTTAATTGATTAATTTCAAGCATTGTGTTATTGTTTTATTGGATTTAGAAGATCCTAATGGTAGTTTGTTTATTTTCCTGAATTGTGTTTAAGTTATGATTTTTTGTATTTACGTCAGTTGGGCAATTTGGGTTAGTAGTGATCTTGTAAGTCTTCCAAATGAGTTTACTTTATGAGGGAGTTGTTATGTGTTTCGTTCAAACCTTTGATTTACCTTGGGTAGTGCACGTGGTTTTAACTCAATTTGAACACCCGAATTACTTCAAATGGGATGTGTGATTTAGTTTGAACACCTAGTTACTACGAACGAGATGTGTTGTCCTTTGTAGTGTGGTCGATATTTGTTATCGGATTTTGTGCACCTTGTCTACCCATGGTTTGTGTATTAGATCCTTGTGTTTTCAGTAGGGGAGTGGTTCTCAGTGGGGGTTTGACACACAAAGGGGCACCAGGGTAACTCACTAAGGGTTTAATTAAGTGATCATTTTAAAAGAATTAATGAATGGGTAACTCTCATAATAAAAAAGATAATCAATGTTTCACTCATGGATTAAGCGCTTGTTTAGGCTTGTGGTGAGATGAGAAGCATAATTTGTATGGGAGTTTGGCAGCTGGTAGAGGCAGCTAGGGTAACCTAGGATGGGGGTCTGGTAGCCTAGGAAGGTTACACTAGGGTAACCCATAGAAAATTATGTGACACTCTTATGAAAATAGTATGTTTTGTGAAATTGATAAAATTGATTCTTTAACTTTGGAAGCAATGTAACCTTACTAATACATTTGACTGCAAAATCCAATGAAACTATTTGACGAAATATGTAAAATTCGATGTTCATTAGGCGCTTGTAAAATTTGATGTGTAATTTTCAATTTTTGAAAGTTTATCCCCGATGTTCGTCAAAATTTTGATGAACTTGGGGCTCGTTGAAATACCGGCTATCATTTTCTTTGAATTTTTGAAAAACATTAAAAATATAAAAAAAAATTGGCCGACATAAAGAAAAATGAGTTCGTGCCTGATTTATTGTGATTGTTTTGCTCTACTTGAAGACAGTTTGTGGAAATAAGGATGATTTTCTTGGGAAAAATAAAAAATTCAAGAAGATATCCTTGGTTGAGGGTAGTCATTGTCTTTTAAATTCAGTTGTGAAGTCAGATTTGTAGTTCAGGTTTAAAAATCATATTTGAAAGCAACATCTCATCATATTTCATTTTTAGAGGTTAGGTTTTGAGAATTTCATGTCTAGATTTTTTTGTGTGGAATCACCATAAGATCACAACCAAGGAAAAAATTCTTGTGACTATAATTATGTGATCCATAACTGTATTGGTCATGTGGCACAATTATGCTATAACAAATACAAGATGCATTCATGTGTGAACCAAGTTTAATGTGGCTATGTTGTGATAGAAATGGAGGCACTCATATAATGTAGTTAATTAGGGTTGTATAATGTAGGTGTCAATCATCATTGGGTGCATTCAGGTTGTCTCAAGTTTAACAGGTTACGATGTAATTATAGCATGATCCAAGAGTGATTACCTCTTGTTGCAATAAAGAGCCTATAACTCTAGTTGACACACAAAGTGGTTGTGTTATATCAATTATGTAGTGCATTCAACCCACAACCCATGTTTAATGGGCTATTCTAGAGAGTGATCAAGATTTTCTAAACCTTATGAATGTTACTTGACATATATTTGCATAATCTCAAATTACTTCAGAGGCTTTTGAATTATCAATGTATCCTATATAGAGTTTAGAATGATTTCTTTTAATTAAAAAAATAAATAAATGATGTATTTCCCTATAATTAGATAATGTGGAGATCTCCTAAATCTACCCCAGCACACTATCCTCTTTGGCACTGTATTCATTACTCCAGCTACTAGGGTTTTGTATGTGACATCTTTAATATCTTCATGACCATGGCTTTTAAATAGATCTCAATCTTTCTTTAATCCTTTTCATGATAACCCTTGAGTTCCATAATCCACCTTCAATCTCTTCTAAGAATGTTGTCTTAAGCTAGACTGCATAGTATGCATATAAAACAAGTCCTTCATACCTGCCATTGTTCCAAACCACCACTCACTGCCTTGCTTAAAATGTTGCCTCCATAAGCACAATAGCATGTTTTAAAATCATGGTTTCCAGTGATTGACCATTAAGCTCACCACTTTCATCATGAAGATACAATGAGATTTTTGTCTTCAAACTCAAGGCATTATGGAAAATAACATTGTGAATTGTTTGTTGTGTACGATTCGATTTTCTTGCACATTTACTGCTTTGCTAACTTCCTTTAAGACTGGGTATTGCACCCTCAGCTGCAATCTCAAACAGCTCACTCACTATCACTTGAAGATTCCTTTCATGGGCATCCTTCTATAAAATCAAACTATGCCCTATAGACTGCCTACTTACTACAGGGGACTCATTGTTTCATGGTA
>VDFB02023254.1:124841-149148 GCA_007258455.2 Sequoia sempervirens
AACCCTAAACCCTTGTACCCTCTACCCTTTATCTCTCTCCCACTTGTAGGATTTGAGAAATACAAATCCACATAACCCAAAGAACACTTGCACGCAAGAAACTTGTCACAGAGAAAGAGAGAGAACAAAACAAGGGTTTTGGCTTTGACAATGTGCAAAATATATTATCAGAGAAAAAAATGAATCAAGAAGTGAATAGAATACAAGAGATCAATCCTTATAAAAGGAGATCAAAACCGAAAGGAAAACCTAACCCTAAGGTGAGTGCATTTAATAATTAATAGTAATTATTAAATGACTAATATATGTGCATAAAGTGAAGTCTTAAGAGGAGAATAAAATTAATTAATTACTTTACTCTAACACCCCCCCTTAAGATGAGCTACAATGCAACTACAAACAATGCAGAAGAAAGAAAAGGAACTACAATGTAATTGTGGTTCCCGACAACATGGCTTGATCAGGTACCCGAATACAACAAAATCTCTATAAAGCGGAGTAAAGGAGAAAACCTAATGGGAAAAAACTCCTCTCCAAAGAAGAGATACAAAAACATGCTGAAAGAAAAAACATGAAGGAAGGCCTCACTAAGACCCCCCAAGGACAACTTCCTTCACCCCAAGCATGGAGTGCAACTGAAGATAGCGCGAAGATGCCAAAGGTTTAGTGAAGATTTCTGCAACCTGCTCCTCTATAGGAATGTACTCCAAGATGAGAGAACCATCCAGAATCAACTGCTTGATGAAGTGCATATGGATTTCAATGTGCTTTGTCTGTTGATGCTCCACTGGGTTGTGAGAAATGTGAATGGCACTTTGATTATCACACCAAAGAATAGTGGGACTATCTAGAGGAAACCCAAACTCTGTCATCAACTGCCAAAGCTATAAAACCTCCTGACTAGCTAATACTACTACTCGGTACTCAACCTTTGTAGATGATAATGCAATAGCAGACTGCTTCTTGCAAGACCATGTGATAGGACCAGAACCAAGGAAAAAACAAATCCAGAAGTAGACTTCTAATCGTTGACATCACCAACCCAGTCAGAGTCAGTGAAGCCAATGATGTGAGGGGATCCTGAAGTGTAGTGAATGCCATAATGAGTGGTGCCCCGAATGTACCTCAAAATATGTCTGGCTGCTTGCCAATGGCTCTCATGAGGATCATGGGAAAACCTAGAGACAAGGCCAATTGCAAAGGAAAGATTAGGACGAGAATGTGTTAGGTACAACAAACTACCAATCAACTGCCTGTATAAAGTGGGATCCACTGAAGGAGTAGCACAAGTGGAAGACAAAACAACACCTAACTGAAATGGAGTGGGGGCAGACTTGCAATCAAGCATGCCAAATCATTGAAGCATATCAAGAGCATACTTTTACTGAAATATGGAAATCCCATCCAAAGATTGAATAACTTGAAGACCCAAAAAGAAGTACATAAGACCAAGATCTGTCATCTCAAACTGCTCCATCAAATCTCTTTGAACACTCTGAATCATGGAGGATGAGCTACCTGTAAGGATGAGATCATCTACATATAGCACAAGAATCAAAAGATCACCCTCTTGACGCTGAATATACACTGTGTGATCGAAATGACATCGTGTGAAGTGAGAGGAAAGAAAGAAAGAGTCCATCTTCTCATACCAAGCTCAAGGGACTTGTTTGAGACCATACAATGAACACCGAAGTTTGCAAACCAAAGAAGTGTCCTGCACAAATCCCTGAGGCTGCTCCATATAGATCTCCTCATGTAGGTCTCCATGCAAGAAGGCACTCTTCACATCCATCTTAAACACTGTCCATCCCTGTGAAGCTGCAAGTGAAAGTACAAGGTGTATAGAGTTCATCTTGGCAACAGGAGCAAAGGTCTCAGAGTAGTCAATACCCTCTACCTAAGAAAACCACTTCGCAACAAGACGTGCCTTATACTTATCAATAGAACCATCTGCAACATACTTGGTACTGTACACCCACTTGCACCAAACCAACTTTCTTTCCTTAGGAAGAGGACAAATATCCCAAGTATGATTCTTCATCAAAGAAGAATACTCCTCATCCATGGCACTATCCCACTCAAGGTGACCTGTGGCCTCTGAAAACTTTTGAGGATCATCTGAAATGGCATGACTCAAAAGACTAGAACCAGATGTCTGAGCACAAGTACGACAGGCATCTGAAGGATCACCTGCCAAAGAACTAGCTGCCTCAACAGTAACATGGGCCCACCTAGGAAAATGTAGAGCAATTGGTGGTGGTGGAGATGGTGGATCATCATCTACGTCATCCTCAAGAGATAAGTAATCCTCAAGAGATGAAGAGGGAGGAGTAGGAAATAAGGGAGAAGCTGGTGATGGAGAATCCATCTGAGGATAGTGCTCATCAAACTAGACATCCTGCTAAAATAAGACCTCTCTGGAATCAGGATCAAACAACCTGTACACCTTAACATCCTCACAGTAGCCAACAAATATGAGTGGTCGGCTTTTCCTCTCCATGGCTTTCCACTAAGCATCATGAATAAATGCCCAAGCCTCACTACCAAAAACTCAGAATGTAGTAACATCAAGATTGACATGGGTCCAAGCCTCCTCAAGAGTCATATGTCGCAATGCCTTATGAGGCATCTGATTCTAAATATAATTGGCACAACTGACTACCTCAGCCCAAAATGAAGAACTCATAGCTCGAGACTGTATCATACAATTTTCCATCTCCCATAAGGTTCTATTTTTTCTCTCAGCGACACCATTCTACTGAGGGGTGTAAGGAACTATAAACTGATGCTATAAACTATGCTCAGTGCAAAAATCTCTAAAAGCTTGATTAACATACTCCCCCCATTATCTGTGCATATCCTCTTGATAGAAAGTCCATATTGCTTCTTCACAAATGTCTTAAAAGTCCTGAATGAGTCAAAGACATTAGACTTGTACTTAAGAAAGTACACCCATGTACATCTAGAGAAGTCATCAATAAAATTGAGCACATAGCGGGCCCCTAAAAAGGAAGGAGTCGAAAAGGACATAAGATCACTGTGTACCAACTCTAGGGGTGCCCTAGCACGAGTGGCTCAACCCTTAGGAAAAGGATCTCAATGATGTTCCAAGGAAACAACCTCAAAATACACCATCAGTACAAGAAATCTATGGGAGCCCAATCACAAGTGCCTGAGTACTCATCTGTTGTAGATATCTATAATTGACATGGCCAAAACGCTCATGCCAAAGCCTACTCATTGAATCTGCATGGGCTATAAGAGAGGAACCAACAGTGTCTGAACTCTCAAAGCCATCAAATCTATATAAGCGTGATGCAGAATCCACTCCCAATAGCCACAACCAAGTCAGGATCATTAAGGTCTCGAATAAGCACATCATGTGGTGAGAACTCAACTATCTTACCAAAGCTAGAGTGGCAAATCTGATAAATGGATAGAAGCTTTGTCGAAATGTCAGGAACTAAAAGCACATCCTGAAGACAACCACCATCCAATGAAATAGTACCTGAACCCTGAATTGAAAGTTGTGCTAAGTCACCAATTGCAATATGTCTAGTGCCTGTAGGAGCAAGATTGGTGACCAAATTCTTTGTGTGTGTCATATGGTGAGAGGCACCAGAATCTAGAATCCAAGTGGATTTTGAGGACAATGCTCGTGCAAAAAGAGCATGACCTTTCCCTATGGGATGTGAAGGAGGCTGAGGTGCACTGAGATTATGCTACTGCATGGCTTCCTCTAAAGCCTCTAAACATTTCTAGCACTTGGAAATTGGATGTCCTTCCTTGCCACAAAAACTACAAGGATCACCAGATTTATTCTTAGTCTTGGAGGAAGACTCACCAGACTTCGAAGATTTCTATTTGGGCTCTGGTTTGTAATCAAACTTAGGTGGTGGCTTGGAGGGATTCTCACTAGCCCCTGAATCTTTCTTAGGCTTCGGTTTCTGCTTCTGTTTTCCCTTGGAGGACTGGGCTACCAATGCTTGGTTCTGTGAACCTGAAAGTGAATCCATCTGCTTGAGCTTGGCTTGCTCATGAGTCAGACAATCACAAAACACCTCAAAAGTAGGCATGACATGCCGAGCACCCAAGGCATCCATGGTGGAATAGAAGGTTGAAGAGAAGATCTAAAATGGACCCTGAAGCTTGGAGAGGATTAGGAAGATGCACTCTGTATCAGTCTTAACTTTGCCACAACCCTAGAAGATAGATCTTTGTTGAATGAACTTCATCAGAAAGTCCTCAATGGAGGGAAATGAATCAGGTACCAAGGAGGTTAACTCGAACTCAAGCTGCAATGCTCTAAACTCATTACAGTACCAAAAAGTCCATCAAACTTGGTCCAAATGGCTCGAGGAGTGAGACAACCATCAAGATGAAATAGGAGACTGTCAGAAATGTGCAAAGCCATTAATCCCATAGCCTGATCCATATTGTTCGTGTGCTGCATAACCTCAAAGAGGCGAGTCAACTGAGGCTGAACCTCATCCAAACAGGACCATAATCCTTGAGACTAGAGAAGAGTCATCATGCAACCCTTCCAAGTGTGATAATTATGCGGTGTGAGAGATTCAATAGATCTATCGGCCATCCTGTGAACTGTGCCTCAATTGCTCTGATTTTTTTTTTATTATTTAGTGGTCTTTTAGAACTGGATAGAAGATGCAGAAGAGGTTTGTTTGTTTTGTTTTGGTTTTTATAGATTTTGGTTTTCTGATGTAAATGACAGAAAGCAAGAAAAAACACCCCCCCACAATGCAAAAATCCAATCCCTAGTACAAACTGAAAGCCAAAAAATAATAGAAAGTAGTATATGATAGAGACAAATCTCTGTGTACCTGAAGAATTTTATGATAAAATATAGTGCAGATCTGGAAAGAGCATAGAACCACTTTTCCGACGCCTATTCGCTTTCAAAAAATGGAGCAAAATTGAGCAAGTTATGCCCTTCGGAGTGCAAAAATATCATTGAACTTTGACTGCGAAAAAAAGCAACCAAACTAAAAAATTCTAAAAATTTTCCTACACCATTAGAACAGGCTCGGAGCTAGCTTTCCAATGCCTATTTTTGTTTGAAAAATGGAGAAAAAATGCCCAAGTTATAGCCGTTTGACTGAAGGTTGTCAAAAAAAGGAAAATGAAATGGTCTTGAAGCTCTCAAGAGCTTAAGATCTTCGGCCCCTAGTCACGTGGTCAACCAGAGGGCTATTGATATGCTCCTGGGTGTGGGCGCTGGTCACATGGGAAGCCCTTAAGGGTTGGAAGTCGGAAGTGGGCGTTGGCGGTTTATCGCTGGTAGTTACCATTGGTGTCGGCGGCTCGACGGTATCTGCCTGGCTGCAGTCGGCGGTTGCCGCCAGTGGCGGTGGCCATCGGGTGGCGCACCGGTGGCACTGCCTATGTAGACGGGTGGTGCCAAAAAAAAAAACACTTATTTTTTAAAAAAAAATTTAATTTTTTTTGCAATTTTGACCTCGTTCTATGTGCCTTCGGGTCGTATGACCTTGGGGCAATTTTTTTCCTTCTGGTGCAACTGTGTCTGAATCAAATGTGTTTTATATGAAATTAGGGGTTTTTGGATGCTGCAAACTCAATGGTGAGGTCCATTTGAGCTCAAAGTGCACCAAAAAAAAGTACCCCCTATTCCAAATAAAAACTAGAAGACAAACACAGATCTGATGCAATGAAAACCTAGATCTCTAATTCTTTCAAAAAACTGAACAAGCTGCAATAGATCTAGCTCTGATAACATGTAGGATTTGAGAAATACAAATCCACATAACCCAAAGAATACCTAAACGCAAGAAACTTGTCACAGAGAAAGAGAGAGAACAAAACAAGGGTTTTGGCTTTGACAATGTGCGAAATGTACTATTAGAGAAAAAAATGAATCAAGAAGTGAATATAATACAAGAGATCAATCCTTATAAAAGGAGATTAAAACCGAAAGGAAAACCTAACCCTAAGGTGAGTGCATTTAATAATTAATATTAATTATTAAATGACTAATATATGTGCATAAAGTGAAGTCTTAATAGAGAATAAAGTTAATTAATTACTTTACTCTAACACCACTCCCCCCTCTCTCTCAAGTCTCTCCCTCCTACCCCCTCTCCCTCTCTCCCCTCTACCCTTAACCCTTAAACCCTAAACCCTTGTTCCCTCTACCCTCTATCTCTCTCCTACTACCCCCTCTCTCTATAACACCCTGGCAGGGAATCTAAAAGACAAAACATAAAGTAGCGAATTATCATAATATATTTTTTTTAAAGTCATTCGATTAAAAAAATGTCTTAAGGATTCCAAGACAATGTTACTTAAACATTATTATAAAGAACTTCACACCATAATATTAAAGTCATAAACACAAGTACAAAACATAGTTGTGATTGATCCATTTCTCAAAACTTATACAGTTCAAGACATTTATATATTTTGATTACATCTAATGAGATTCTCATAAATCTCAATACATCATAATGTTGTTACAAAGTGTACACTCATAAACATGAGGTAAATATACAAAGAGGGTAATGATCTCCGCATATAAAATATCCACATCTCTGAACACGTTCAGTGTCCATCGTCACGAACAAAGAAGTAATAGGAATCTGCTTCAAATATAATGCCATCTGTAATAGTATCTAATGAAGGTGTAGCATAGTTTCCACCCAACTGCGTGGAACCCGAAGGTCCACTCCCTTTGTGCTAGGAGATAGTGAAAGTTCTAGAAGACAATCAAACATACAATAAAGAACATACATTACATTACATGGCTGACAAACACATAACAACATAATCGCATCAAACCACAGTATAACAGTTAACTCTACACAAGAGACTACAATCATGCTTCAAGACATAGTGTCATCACATAGCTGTTCTAAGTTACCCTGGTGAATCTTCCTAGACTACCGGCCCTCATCTAGAGTTACCCTGGCAGTCTCTACCGATTCCCGGCCCCTAGACAAACTCATGTGGAGTCGAGTTACCTTTCAGGAAGACAAGGTAAACGACTAAGCCATTCCAGGCCCTCTCAACCTACCCTTAATCTAAAAGAGTATTAAGGAACTAGGTGAGGCATTGCGTTAATATTTATTACTTAATGAACCCCAGGTTTATTTATTTAAGTTTTCACTGAATTACTAGATACCCACGATAGGTTACCTTGACAACCACTTAGGGCTCCAGCCCCTACCGTAAGCCACTCTTCCTATGAACATGACATAACATCAAAATACTAGGGATTGCTAACATGTGTAAGAAACAAAATAATAATAGAATTTATCTCATTCATGGTTGAATCATTAATTAACTCAACATCAGATACTTCGGAAAGCCATTAAGCACAAAAGAAAATTATTGAATGATCACATCATTCACATGACATAGACCATCTAAACTCAAAATATCTCAAAGGTGACATATACACCATGCTTGGCTTAATTTTTTTTTTAAAATATCACTTAGGTAAGATATGCAACGTGTATGGCCAAATTTCATAAATCACAATATCAAATGAACACCACGTTTCACAATAAATACACAAACCATTCCAGGTGATCCCTAGCCTCTATAAAAACTAAAAAGGTTCACTAAATATTAACCATATTCAATTAAACAAGAATATAAAGAATTATTTAATAAATATGATTACTCATACCCACACAATCTTTCATAATACAATATTCATAATAATAAAAGATTAATTCAACCTATCAACTTACAATTCACAAATTATAAGCCATAATTTCTCAAAGCAAAATTCTAAAAATCATCTACTCATTTAATATGACCACTATTATATATTAACAACTATATAATATCCATCATATGCAGCCATTAATCTTTATAAACTAAATATGTAAGAGTCTATCAACTTTTGATATATATATAAACTTGCTTGCATAAATTTATATTTAAAATTAAACCAATTTGTTCAAACCAACTCTAAGACAAATATGTTAAAATTATCAAATAATAAAATTTCTAAACTTCTATACAAACCCTTAACTAACAGTTATCCTCTCCATGTAAAAAGAATTCAGTAGTAAACACGTTTTATCATTCCATGGTTAAGAAGCAGTCGAAGACGCATGCAATACCACCGTTGCAAGGAGTTACTAGAGGTTAAATAAACCTAAAGCAATAATAATTAAATAAAAATCGAGCATCCAAGGTGTTTAAAATTTTGTTAAGAATGAAGAAACTGTAAATACGCTGGTTGAGCACAGTATTTTCTAAACAAAAGAATGAGGAGATTGCAAGAACGAAGATTGTGCGCAAAAGTTGCATGGCAGGACATGCTAGAGTACGAGTTTAACAAGCGGTGATGAATAAGAAGGGCATATAATCAAAAGTTTAGCTAATTAAAGAATGCTCCCAGTGCAATATGAATTTACTATCCCTTAATAGGCAACGGCTTAAACAAATATCATTATATCAGAATAACCTTTAGATTCAGTTTACTAACTGACTACTTTTCCTCGAATTGTGAAAGCATATTGTGCATGTTACCAAGTAAGCACAAAGACAGGTAGATTAAATCCTGAAGTAAAATATTTAAGGAAGGTACAGGCATCTCAATGGCAATTCTATGGTCTGCTAATAGGTAATATTAAAGAAAAAGGAGCAATAGCAACAGAGGAAGCAAGCAAACCAAGCTTTCACCAAAATTGAGTTGATTACGGTTGCAAAAGGAGAGATGCCATGGATTCAGAAAGACCCCCTACTTAAGACAAGGTTGATCTTTTTTTATTACATGTGATTTCCTAAACTTAGTATTTAATAGACGCAAAAGAAAGGACTATATTCTTGACTGAAGATTAAAAATAAGAAGAGGGAGGGTGGAGGCTAAGAATTTTAAAGGATCATCTTTACAAATGAAAATTAACGGTTGTTCTAAAGTGATATCTATGGACTCGCTGGTAATATCAAATATAGATTGGAAAGTTCTCTTAATACGCAATGAATCCTATAATCATATGATGTTTACTAATAGGAAAAGTAAATTCTACACATAGCAATCAGCCACCATAAAAAGAAGATTCAAGAGCTCCAAATGGCACAACTTATACATGCACAAGACGATCACAAAACTCCAATGCCTTGATGAGGTGTGTAAATTTAAGGCAAATTAGAACATAGACTTAAAGCTCAAAAGACTTCATGTAGATCGTGCACAAGCTGAGGTAAGATAAATAAGGTTGAATTCAACGTCCTCAAGGCTGAAATTTATGAACAATAAAAATGAATGCCACAATATGAATATTCTAAAAGATCACATCCTTAGCTAAAGGTTCAGGAAACAAGTAAGATTAACTATGAGCACCATGAACTGGGCAGCAACATATAGGGATAGGAGGCGCACTAATGTGAGTTTTGCATGACGGCGTATTAAGAACATAGATCACCAATTAGGGAGGTAATTTATGTTTCCAAACTGCAAGAGGACAACAGAATTTTGCAATATAAATCAATACTCTAGTTGTTGTGCTTGTTCAGGGAATTACATCGTGCACAGAAAGTATCACTTATATGACCAAGTGCTACAGAAGTGACAAATTGTTAGAGGAATCAGAAAGGAAATTTATTCCTCTTCAGACTTCCATATTCAAGCGTAGTATTTGAAAGAAGCCAATAGAAATTCAGAAATATTATTTAAATCTATACGCCCTACCATAATTAAATGATGCTGCTGAGATAGGTTGCACACGGGATCAAGGAGGATCAACAAACCATGACCGTATTTTAGTTTCTAATATTGCAGCAGCGACGACATATTTACAAACGGTTAAATTTACTCACATATTAATAAATACATGGAACACAAATAACTACTCCATGCATTGGGCGCCATAGTAAATGATTAATTACAGCCAACTATAATAGTTTCAAACTGAAATTAAATATCTAAAAAGATAAATCACTGATATCAATGCTTGTGCACGAGAAATATTCGCCATGCAAAAAGTATAGATGATCTCTCAGCTCCACCGAACCATACTGCCAATTTTATATGACAAGCTAAAATAGAATTCAACTTGCAAGTTAAACAGATTCATTTAGGCGATAGCAGGCGTGCCATAATTGGTGAATGAGAAGGCGTATATTTATCAATAACCTCATTGGAATTTATTAGGAGTGCGTGGATAACCTCCTTGCCTGTATTAGCAATCGGTTTATAGACAAAAAAATTTAAAACAAACAACATTATGTTATTTCCATATAAAAGCATTTAGGCCATAATTTTGTTAAATAACAAGTTACATATGGGATCAAGGAGGTTGATTTAAATCATGCCAATATTTTAGCTTTCAAAATTGGAGGTTCCAATAGATCAATGTACAACTAAGAAAGATCCAAAGCTAATATCCATCATATATATTAAAACATAATTCCCTGAATTCCTTTCTTTTCCTTATATTACTATGCTTGTCTTTTAATACTAAAAGTTTTCCTTCGTTTTTCTTTAAATTAAAATCTTATTCTAATTATTTCTCTATTGCATGTGCAGGTCAGATTCAATATAAATCTCAGGAAACTACCAATTAAGGAATTGTAAAAAAAGTAGAAAACCTGGTTGTGTTTGATAGCTGAAATCAAAATCTGAAGCTTCCGTATTTCTTGTACTAAATGCCAAAACTTGCTGAAGAAATTCTCACAATTCCTTTTTCCCAAATTATCTCTACAATCAAATCATTGTACAATCTCCTTCCAAACCTACTGTCGTGAAAACTTTTAGAAGAATTTCTGTGCAAATTTTTTCTAAAAGCTATTACTGTGAAAATTCTTCTTCAGCAATGTCGTGTATCAAAAATGCAACCCCTAAAGGCTTATTAATGCAATTTATTATCTCAAGTCACAAATTAACTGTTTGTAATCATGCATTCCCAAGAATTGCTCATGCAGTTATAAACTTTAAATATCTAAGATATTTTCCCTCAACTCATGTTTTCAGATATTTTAAACTTGTTAAAAACAACTCCTTTTAAAAATACTTGCTTTTCACTAAAATCCTATTTGCACAAACAATTCATTAATTACTTTTAAAGAAATGCCTTTTCACAAAATTAACATTCTCTTTTAATTAATTGACCTTTTTAATTTAAATTAATAAACTATACCATAAACATAAACATAAATGTTTAATCAAATATTTCAACAAATTACATTAAATCAAATATATTAACAAATTAGCCATTTAACTAATTTAAATAGTAGTTAATTTCCAAATAAAATAACACAACAAAATCAACATGACAAGACAAAACAACAAATGACAATGAGCGACAACTAAATACTCGTTCAATAAAGAACGATGGTTAAACGAGGACCAAAAATTATCTCCAAATCAACATGATTTTATTGGATTAGGGTATGCTCAAACCTGACAAGCAGGTGGAGCCGATGCCCGGTACCTATATCTGCATAAAACATCACCTATTAAACATATCATCATATATTGGAAAACACACTGTGAAGAAGAATCACAACACAATAGGATACTCACAAGTGAGCAATGCTACATTGTCATCTTCACCAAGACTAAAAAGCATCATTATATCATAATCATAAATCACATCATGATAACCACATTAAAACTCAGAAACATCATATCCAAAACACACATGCATCCACCACAATGTCTTCATATGCGCTTAACTAGATAATCTTGATATTCAATAAATCATCCACCGGGTTTAACAACTAATATAATATCAGTGTCGTAACTAGAAGCAATACAATATAGTATCCAAAAAACTAAATGACTAGAAAACAAACACAAGCAACCTGATATACATAATAGCAACTAGAGGGGTACTACACTTTCTCTCTCTCAGGTCTCTCCCTCCTACCCACTCTCCGTCTCTCAAGTCTCTCTCTATCTCTCACTCACTCCTTCTATATCTAGATCCCCTCTACCCTCTACCCTTAAGCCTTAAACACTTAAACCCTCTCTCCCTCTCTCTCACTCACTCATATCTCAATCTCCCCTCTGCCCTTAACCCTTAACCCTTAAACCCTCTACCCTCTACTCTTAACCCGATACCCTCTATCTCTCTCCCACTCCCTCCCTGTCTCTCTCTCTCAAGTCTCTCCCTCCTACCCCCGAGCTCCCTCTCTCAAGTCTCTTTCTCTAACTCACTCCCTTTATATCTCTCCCCTCTACCCGTAAAGCCTGCACCCTTAAACCTCTACCCTCTATCTCTCTCCTACCCTCTTCCTCTCTCAGGTCTCTCTCTCTCAGTCACTCACTCCTATCTTGATCTCCCCTCTACCCTCTAACCTTAACCCTTGAACCCTAAACAGGTCTTAAACCATCTACCCTCTATCTCTCTCCCACTCCTTATAATGCCCCACCATGTAACCTTAAAGAATGACATAAACACAACAAAAGTGTAGCAATTTTTTTTAAAAGGTGTAATATTAACATGTAATATGAACAAAATTAACACATACATTCTCTAAGATACATGAAAACACATTACATTCAAAAGCCATTATGTAGAAGTAAACTAACAATAGCATCTAAACACTACTCATAACATAATGAACATACATCAATAGCATTTAATTCAACTTATAAGATACAAGTATATTTAAGAATCATTTACAACTTGCATTCAATTCATAAAATAATTACAATACTCATTTCCATAACGAGGAAGATCAAATGATAATGTTACAATTACCTCGATACAACATTCCTCCTCGAATACAAATGAGGAGGAGTACATATACAAATACAAATTATCCAGCTATTACAAAGAATCATAAAGGAAGGAACATATCAATTGGTACACACAAGCTCTCCAATCTAGAAGATCCCACCATCACGAACAAGAATTGGGGACCCAATGGTGTAAGGTGCATGTTCCACGCAACCAAGTGGTACTCGTAGGTCCACCCCCTATGCTAGGAGATAGTAAAAAGGTTCCCTAGGCAAAACCTACAACCTCAAGACACAAGAAAACTCAAGACTAACCTACTCAAGTACAAAACATAATATAAAGGTTGCATTGATTCTAGAGTTAAAGAATCAAGTTTATCAATTTCACAAAACATACTATTGTCATAGGAGGAGAGTCACACATAATTTTCTATGGGTTACCCTGGTGTAACCTTCCTAGACTACTGGGCCCCCATCCTAGGTTACCTTGGCTGCCTCTATCAGTCGTCAGACCCCCATACAAATTATGCTTCTCATCTCACCACAAGCCTAAACAAGTGCTTGAGCCATGAGAGAAACTTTCATTATCTTTTTATTATGTGAGTTACCCATTCATTAATTCTTTTAAAATTATCACTTAATTAAACCCTCAATGAGTTACCCTAGTGCTCCTTTGTGTGCCAAACCCCCACTAAGAACCACTTCCCTACTAACAACAGGAGGATCTAATCGACAAATCATGGGTAGACAAGGTTCACAAAATATGATACCAAATATTGACCACACTACAAAGGACAACACATCCTATTCATAGTAATCGAGTGTTCAAACTGAATCACACACCTTGTTCGAAGTAATTCGGGTGTTCAAATTGGGTTACAACCACATGCACTAGGCAAGGTAAATCAAAGGTTTGAACCGAACACATAAAAACTCCCTCATAAAGTAAACACATCAAGAAAAATTACAAGATCACTACTAATTCAAATTGCCCAACTGACGTAAATACAAAAAAATCATAACTTAAAAGCAATTCAAGAAAATAAAAAAAATACCATTAGGATTTCCTAAATCCAATAAAACAATAACACAATGCTTGAAATTAATCAATTAAAATATAATTCCATTTACCATAATAAGGAAATTAAAACTAATTGTTAATCTTTGATTCCTCAATTACACATAATAATAAAAATTAATTTCTCTATTAAAATCATTTCATTATAAAATCCTCTACTTGTGCATTTTTTTTTTTTAATAATATAATATCTATTCAAATATATAGATTTAAATATATATATTTATATTTGTATAAATACAAATAATTATATATATGTAAATATATAATATTTATTTATTTTAAAATAAATTACAAATTCCAACTATAATATATATATATATAAATATATATCTATATAAAATATGTATAATATATATTATATATTAAATATATAATACATACTATATATAATATATATAAATTATATAATAAAAAAAAACAAAATCACAAATGCAAGCCTCTGCTCTAGGCATCCCATCCAAAGGGAAGGAGCATTGCTCACAACAACACACCCTCCAAATGGGACGCTGTGGGAGTAATCCCCTCACCAACCCCATTCAAATTTTGAATTATTATTATTATTTTATTTCTCTATAGTTTGCCAATTTCAACGTATGGTGGTTTTCTATAGGCATTCAATATAAAAAATTTAAAAAAGAATTCCTCAGGGATTTATAGTAGAAAAACATACATTTATATAGATATGTATATATAATATTTAAATAAATAAGAAAGAATGATTGTTATAAAACAAAAGTCTTCTACATAAGAATTTTCAAATTTGATCAGAAGATTATAATTTCCCAAAAAATTTAACAAAGGATCTCAATTTCCTCAAATTTACAAGAGGAATCTATTTTCGATCCTACAGAGGTTTTCTAATTCCTCTATTGTTTTCTTTTGAACTTTCTATTGTTTAAAATCAATTCCCTACAGAGGATCTAAAGCTTTCACAATTTTTCTACAAAAGCTTTCAACAATTTCCCTATAGAAGCTTCTACAAATTCATGACAATTTTCAACACTACCTTTCAAACTTACAAAATAAAATTAAAGCTTCTACAAAATAATCAAATCCTCTTGTATAGACAATCTTTCAATTTTTACAGAATTAAGTAAAGCTTCTACAAAATAGAATTTGTACAAACAATCTTTCCAAATCAACAAAATAAATAAATCAATAAAAGAACCTATTTTCGAGAAGCTTGAAGAAATGAAATCTGAAGTTGAGTTTCCCTTCAAAATCCAATTTTCTAGAGTTTCTTCCAAAATCACCACTTCCAGAAAGATGCAAATAATACAAAGCCCAAAATCTTCCAAGATAAATAAATATCAAAGAAAACATGGACAAGATGACCACAAGACATACCGAACATGGACTGATGACACACTGTGACTAGGATTTTGGTTTGATAAGGGAACCCTGTTACTATCTCCCAATCAACAATACTGTTGGGAAATGGAAGTGATATGTAACGCCCCACCTTGGTTACCGTTAAAACAAAGTGTAAAGAGAAAAATTTATCGAACTTTTTAAAAAAAGATTTTAATTACACAATTGTCATAAAGTTTCCAAGATGATGTTACATAAACATAATAAATAATCTCAACACAATATCATAAAGATAAGTACAAATTTAATGTCATGAATAATTCAATTTACATAACTTAATACAATCAAATATCCAAATGTCCATATTACAATAAGTGAGATTTCAATGAATCTCCATACATCAAAATGATGGTACAATATGAACACTCTTATACTAAAGGTAAATTTACAAAGCAGATAGTGATCATATCACATCTGTCACCCATATCCACGAACATGCTCTGGATCTACAGTCATGAACTATGTAGCAACTGGAACTGGCTGCAAGCATAGGATCAACTGCAAGAAAATCCAAGGAAGATAAAGCACAGTTTCCTCCCAACCACGTGAAACCCAAAGTTCCACTCCCTCTGTGCTAGGAGATAATGACAGGTCCACAAATAATGAAGACATAACATTACATGTACTTGGCTTACACTCACATTAGGACATAACGATAACAAAACATAACAAATAAAATCCCAGTAACAAATCACAACTAAAAGAAATCTGAACACAAGGATCACCATCATGGTATAGACTAAGAGTGTCATCACACTATCCGGATAGGTTACCTAGGTGAATCTTCCTAGACTACCGGCCCTCTCCAAGAGTTACCCTAGTAGCCTCTACCGATTCCAGTCCCCTATGTAGACTAATGTGGAATCACTTCATCTTTCGAGTAGACAAGATGGTGACTAGCCATTCCAAGTCTTCTCAACCTTTTTTCAACCTAAATGAGCATTGAGAAAGTAGGTGAGGCAAACATTTATCTAAATTAGTGTTAACAACTACCCAACCCCTAATACATTAGTTAGGTTTTCACTGAATTACACACCTACGATAGGTTACCCAGACAATCTCTTTAAGATTTCGGCCCCTACTGCAAGCCACTCTTTCTATAACATGACTCAACATAAAAGTCTAGGGGTAGTTATTAAGCATAAAAAAAAATCACAACCACAGAGGTTAACATCCTCCACTAGAGACATACCATAATCTCAAGGAAATTCTTAAGACAACAACAAACACGAAATGCTATACCCCAAGTAGACACCAACGTTGCAATTTTATGCAACATTATTTAAAGTGTGTTAAACTTACAATACAAATCTCACTTTTCTAACTATGATGTAAAGTAAATATCATCAACCTTATAAATATAAGCACACTTAATAATCATAAATTACCAAATTTCATCAAACATATGTTCTTAATAAATAATTTATCGATACAATAATTTATTTGTGATCTCAAAAGAAAATACATCTATTTTAAACAAAGTTAGGATATCATAAATCTTGTATATATACAAATCAAACATTTTAAGGCAATACTATTCACTATCTATATATATATATATATATGCGAAGGAAGGATCTTATGCATTATTCATTTATAAAATAAGAAGGAACACAAGTTACATATTATAAATCTTATAGACCATTCTATTACTTCTTTTCTCATTTCTACACTCTTAATTAACCAATAATTATGCTTTAAAAGTATCCACCAATTGATATTTATATTTATATTTAACTATGATTTTGTAACAAAATACTGCCACTGATATTACAAGCTATGGTATATCGTACTAAGGTTGAGTGAGAGTTTTCAACACATACGTGAGAATAAGACAAGAAACCATGCAGCATGCGCTTAAGTCAATATAAATTCATTACAAATAATTATTGAGAATATCAAACAGTCTTTCAACTACCGCGTTTAACTATACATTATCCACGCCATGCAAAAGATTTGACTGCAAGTTGCGTTTAAAGTTAAATATAAATTTCAGTTGCTAGCAATACCGAATTTCTTTAACAGTAAACTATTCTAAATTTTAGATATTCACAGGAATAAAGCTGCGTTGGTTTCACAAGAAAGACAAACTATAATCTAACATGTTAAATGTATGCAAGATGTGGAGTAATCACAGATTTAGGCGTAATAAATCAAAACACATATCTAAAGGAACAACAGGTACATGCATCAAAAGAAGAAAATCGATATACCAAATCAGATCCACATTCTACTGCCAATGGATGAATAGTAAAGAAACTCTTAAAACGCCTACTATTCAAAGGAATTGATTATCTAAGCAATTAATAATCGATGACATGCATAAAAGAAAGTTGTAAATGTAAGGGTTGCGCCCACATCTGCAGATGTACAACTTAAAGAAGATTTCATACTTGAAGTATCTTCAGTAATAATCTTAGTGGGGAGAAAAGAATGAAAGATATAGTGACTCTGTGTGGCCCAAGTTCATGAAAGCAGGTTTTGGTATGGCAATCTTTAATAACAGATCGAGATGTATAAAAGACAAGATATTCAGCAAGGATAGATAGATATAATTGCAGTCACTAAAGCGGTTACCAAAGTATCGAAACTAGCCTTAAAAGAAATATACATTCATTGTATAGATCCGCAAAAGAAAGACAATTCATTTAAGAGAAATCTAAGACGCCTAACTAAATTATATGAGCAATTACAGATCTGTTATTCTGGATCACCGAACAACATATAAGATTACAATTACAATACAAAACAATTTACTTCAGAGTAAAGAATCTTCATTTTATACATATCTATGTTTATTTTTGAACAAGAGATAACGGAGCTATAAATTAAAATAATAGATATTGGTTAATTTGTTGGTTGGACAAAAGATCGTTTTAGAATACCCCTTTCTCAAATTTGGAGTTTCCTGTAAACTAGCGAGTTTTTTTTTTTATATATTCACAAAATCTCCACAGCAATGTAAGAAGACAGATCTGAAATTTTACATTTAGAAAATACGTTTTATTCTTCATCTAACTCGTTTCCTTTGTTTGTGCAGGTTTTACAAGAACAATTTCTTATTTGAATGATTAAATTCATCATCAATTTCAAAGAAAAATAAATTCAACTCAAGAATTAAAAATTACTGAAGAAAACCTGATTAAAGATTGACGACTGGCTAGAAACGAATCTCTTAAACTTATGTCAATTCCGAACTCAATTCACCAGACTTCCACGAAGAAATACAAATCAATCCAGCTTCAAATTTACGCTTATCAGCAAAATATCAAGAGAATAGTTCTTCTGAAGCAATTGCCATGCAAAATCCGCTAAAAAACACTGCTGTGAAGGTTCTTCCCAAAAATGTCCAATTACCAATTTTCCAAAAAATATTAATTCATGCAATTCACTTTCAATCATCAAACTTAACTGAAAGACCATTTTTGCATTGTAAATAGATCAACCAGTTTAACTCATTCTTTAAAATATCAAAACAGATCTTTAATTGCCAATCAAACATTCATATCTTGTCAAAAATATCTTTCCTTAAAAATATCTACTTCTCATAACTCAAGTTGCATAATTAAATCAGCAATATTTATATTTTAATTAAAAAAATTGCAAAGAAATAATTTTCACATTTAAATTTGATAACTTATTTAATTTAATTTCATAAATTAAATCACAAACATTTATAAACACATTTACAAACATTCATTAAACTTTAAATATTAATTCACAAACACAAAATAGTACATACGAACACGACAGAATCAACTGGAAAACAACATGGGGTAACACATAGGTACTCGTTCGAAAATGAATGATGGTTCAAACAAGACCTGTCAATACCTGCAACAACATAATTTTATTGCATTAGGGTATGTTCAGACCTGTCAAGTAGGTGAAGCCGTTACCCAGTACCTGTGTTTGCAGGAAACATCAATGTTAAAACATCTATATACTTATATTAGAAAACACACTAGGAATAAGAATTGCAATGTAGCAGGGTACTCATGAATGAGTAATGCTACAATGTCTTCTTCACCAACACAGATGAGCAAGATAAATCATAAGCAATCATCTCAGCGTAATAACCACATGAAAAGTCATAAGCAAATAAACCATATCATAAACATGTCTATCTCAGTATCATTAAACTAACATAACCAGATAACCAAGATGTCAATGTATCATCCGCAAAAAAAAACAAAACAACATAGTATCATAGTAAACTAAAAATCTATCAAGAAAAATCAAACTAAACAAAATGTTGAAACTGGAGGGACACTACATGATATACATGTATGTTTTTCTATCATATGATATTTTTCTGTCATATGATCATGTTGAGATCACTGCCAACTCCAATCTCTTTTCTTCTGAATTCAACTACCATCATGTTGAGATTGAGAGTGTTGTTGTTGCTAACCACTCTATGCAAGCACCTACTATGTCATAGGTGGTCTAGCTGCCTAAGTCTGGCCACTACGTGAACTAGGTCCTACAACTAAAGCACTACCTATCTGCACTCCATTATGGCCACCCAATGCCATCACCAAATTCTCCTCTATTAATCTAGCCTTCTCTACTACTGTCTCCATAGTCTTGGGTTAGAAAACTCGAACACCACCACTGATCCTGACATTTAAGCCCCTAATGAAGTGCTAAACAAGCATGCCCTCATCATCACCAATACCAGCAAACTGCTTGAGCTCATAAAATCGATGCTCATACTCTTCCACTGACATAGCCATCTATCACAGAGTGTGAAACTCGTCTACATGATGCTATTGCCAATAGTCAGAAAGGAATTTGACTTTAAACCTCTCTAAAAAAAATCCCAAGACACAATATTAATATCAATATAGAGCTTCTTCTCTTCCAATCTCCACCAAGTAGATGCAAAGTCTCTCAGGTACATTATCGCACATCTAGCCTTGGTGTTGCTACCATAAGGGTGCATAGCAAAACACTGATCTAGATCCATCTAATCCGCTACCCAAACCATCAAACGTAGGCAAACGAGCTCTAAGTAAATCTCTCATGTGTTTAACTATGTCCACCTTTGGCTATGTTGGTACCACTCTCTCACCAATGGTAACCCGTTCTCTATCCTGCCCAGGCCTAAGGCGAGCAAGATTCTCCTCTAACAAATGATGCAACTAAGCACCCTCAATCCCTATTGGATCCTGATTCTGATCACCACCCCCTAAAGCATTTTGGGAAGCCTAATGTTTCTCACGATTTGAGTCATGCGGAACATGGGGAGGTGAATCATACTAACTACCTTCACGACCACCTTCATGGCCACGACCACGACCTCTACCATGACCTCGCCTAGGTCGCATGATCCTACATAGACACAACAAGGTATGAGACAAGGTACACAAAATAAAAGCCTACATAACTAACAACTTAATAGGTTCAATATTACCCCAGAGCATCCAATGTTTAAATTTGAGCTCTGATACCATGTGTAATGCTCTGCCATGTAACCTTAAAGAATGACACAAACAAAATGAAAGCATAGCAATTTTTTTTAAAAGGTGTAATATTAACATGTAATATGAACAACATTAACACATACATTCTCTAAGATACACGACAATGCATTACATTTGAAACCCATTACATAGAAGTAAACTAACCATAGCATCTAAACACTACTCATAACATAATGAACATACATCAAAAGCATTTAATTCAACTTATAAGGTACAAGTATATTTAAGAATCATTTATAACTTGCATTCAATTCATAAAATAGTTACAATACTCAGTTCCATAATGAGGAAGATCAAATGATAATGTTACAATTACCTCGATAAAAAATTCTTCCTAGAATGCAAATGAGGAGTAGTACATATACAAATACAAAGTATCCAACTATTACAAAGAATCATAAAAAAAGGAACATATCAACTGGTACACATGAGCTCTCCAATCTGGAAGATCCTGCCATCACGAACAAGAATTGGGGACCTAATGATGTAAGGTGCACATTCCACCCAACCAAGTGGTACCTGTAGGGCCACCCCCCGTGTTAGGAGATAGTAAAAAGGTTCCCTAAGAAAAACCTACAACCTCAAGACACAGAAAAACTCAAGACTAACCTACTCAAGTAGAAAACATAACATAAAGGCACTATTGAATTTGACACCATTTTCCGATGACCGTTCGTCGATAGTTCAACAAATCTTTGTCAGACAAGCGACGAAATGGAAAAAATATTTTCATCATTATTTTTTCATCGAAAGTCTGACGACGAATTAAACATTGAAATAACGGCGAAGAATCGTCAGTCGTCTCCATCGTGAAATGGATTGGATTTTCGTCGGAATATGGACGAACACTTCGTGTATCCACCTACGAATTACACCAGAAGTTCATCGCTAGTTTGACAAAATGGGCAAGGGGTAGCGTGGAGACAACACCAGACGTTCGTCGCCTTTTTGACGAAATGGGAAAGGAGTAGCGTCGAAACAACACCAAATGTTCGTCGAACTTGCGACGAATTAGGCAAGTAGTAGCGTCAAAACAACACCAGGAGTTCGTTGAAATGGTGACAAAAAGAACAAGTAGTAGCGTCAAAAGAACACCAAAAGTTCATCGAAAGTGTGATAAAATGCTAAAGTAGTAGCATCGAAACAACACCAAAAGTTCATCGAAATGGCGAAACAATGGGCAAGGAATTACGATGAAACCTTTGTCGCAGCTATAGAAACTTCATCAAACCTTTTCGTTGATTCGTCGGTGTGTTTCGTCGAAATTGCGACGAAGCATCAATTTTAAAAAGAAAAAATCGTAGAAATGTATGATTGCAGAGACTAACGACTGATCATACATATAGACTACATATTGGTTTGATGCTTCAAACGATGCATTTCTTATATTGAAAAGTGCATTACCTTATTGGGCTTCTCTTTGTTTTGAGAATAGTTTAATATTCTCTACTTAATAGGGCCAACCACATGACAGTGGAAGCTCATTTGGCCCCTCCCCCCCCTCACATCATTCTCAATTCCCCATACCCAATCATATAACATTAATCATTCATTCATCCATTAATAACATATAACATTCATTCATTAACATATAACATTCATTAATTAACATATTCACATTCATTAATTAACATATAATATTCATTCTTTCAGTTTTTACATATTATCAAAAATATGGTTGTCATGATATGATTACAATCATTTTTTTTTGTTTCTTTTCTAAAGCTACATAAAGCTGAAGTGGAGTATCATTTTCTAAATCAATATTTGTCCCCCCTTTAGTTGTTTTTCCCTCTGCTTGTGATCTTAATGTACGCGTAGTCTTCTTCTCATGACGTGGACGCCGCTGCGCTGCAAGGGGGATCTGCTGCAATAAGAAAGAAATCTTAAACTGATATGTTTTATTATTATTGTTACAAGTATTTCATTAATTAAAAGAACATTAGAGTGGTTCTCTTTACCTGATGGGTCCACATCATGTTCCTGAACTTTTGTTATAGACTCATGTTCAACATGTTGAACACCCTCTAAATTCTAATATGTAGTTGAAACATGAAAGGTTACATTAATTAATACATCAATTGAAATTAAATATGTTTAAGAGAACATGATGGTGGTCCTCTTTACCTGATGGGGCCACATCATGCTCCTAATCTTTTCTAGCCTGGTCATGCTCAACACGTTGATCACACTCTACATGCTCTAAAGTTGAAACACGAAAGGTTACATTAATTAATACACCAATTGCAATTAAATATGTTTAAAAGAAATTTAGAGTGGTCTTCTTTACTTGATGGGGCCATATCATATTCCTGATCTTCTCTAGCCTGATCATGCTCAACATGTTGATCATGCTCTATATGCTCTAAAGTACCAGGATGCACACCATGACCTTCATCTGTACATTGTGCTCCACCCTCACTAGGCTGCATTCCAATGTCATGTGTAGTATTATCATTGCTTGAATGTTTAAAACAAATATGCATGTAATCACTTTATGGTGGAAATTAATATTGAATAGATTGCACAAGTATTCAATTTTAAATAAAATTTATTGAGTTTATTTACCTGCGTGTTGGATGTAATGGAAGATTGTGTTTTCCCAATCAAGACTCTTAGGCATTCAGCCATGGCTCCATAGCCTTGCTGGAAGGCAATCTTCAGGTCCTCTTCTCTAGGAACTCTGTTGAATTCAGAGCCCTATATTTTTGCATAATATCATGAATTTTGCTTCTATGGTGTGATAAAACCAAATTTTTTTCAATTTATTATAATTTGGATGCAATATTTCATTTATTGATACTTACAGTTTGTGCGACTAATTTCATATAACCATCAGAGCCAAGTTTGTGTTGCCTGTGCTTTTCTAGTCTTTCCTTTGTTTCCTTCAACGTGTCGGGAAGACTATGAAAAGTTTGAAATACATTATATTATGTAAAAAGAAAGAGTAATCAATATATAATTACATTGTTGATAGTATCACACATAGCATACTAATTTTTTAAAAAAAATTAATGGCATTTCGATAGCATACATACATTAAGAGCAAATAAAATAAAAAGTTCAATCCATGAATTATATAAAATAGATTTTTGTTGGTTATATTCATATCGCTGATTACATTGCACAAAACATACTACAACTACATAAATATTAGATGGTGGCAGTTGTCTATGCTACCACATTTTTCATACATTTCTACCAAAGAATTTTATCAAACAGTTCACTGCCTTGCTGCTATGGCTAAAAGCGTAAAATAGGTGCTTTCAAACAAGCTATGGATGCTTGGAAAAAATCTATCAAAGCATAATAGTAAGCAATAGCATAGACAAGGTAGTGAACTATTTCAAAATACCTCAAAGAAATGTGGTCTCATAATTGATGGAATGACATGAAAATCCATAGCAATTTGCTTGTCATGGCATTAAGTTGTGCAGATTCCATCACCATGAGACCACATTTTTTGAAGCATTTTTTTTCAAATAGTTCACTACCTTTTCTATGCTACATTTTTCATATATGCATGTCTACCCAAAGTATTTTATCAAAATTTCAACACCTTCATGCTATGGCTAAAAGTAAAACCTAAAATAGGTGCTTTTCGAGACAAGCTATGGATGCTTGGAAAAATCTACCAAAAGCATAATAGTAAGCAATAACATAGACAAGGTAGTGAATTGTTTGAAA